>KZ652477.1:187216-202257 GCA_001010745.2 Gerris buenoi | reverse complement strand
GTAGACCATAATATAAATAATAATAATAAAATCAATTAAAATTAAATTTATTTAATGATAATCGGGATTTATATTTAAAATAACGACTTAAATGCTGAAGATATTCAATAGTAAAATTATGTCAGTTGAGTAGCTGCTGTAATAAATAGCATTATTATTTCTCTAATATTTTCATATATAAGTCTTTTCCCTGTGGTAACATAAAGCTGAAAACATCAAAATCATTCGAAGCATAACATTTCCCTAATATCTAAATTAAATGGCAGCCTAAAATTTTAGTTCAAATTACCATTTGTTGTTTCCCTTTAATAAAACAAAATAGTGAAGAAATAAGAAGGCAGGGATTTTAAAAAAAGAATGTTTCAGCAATTTTTATGACATTTAAATTCTCCTGTGCTGTAGAAATAAACGTAATTTGTCCCTGACTTTTCTTTTGGCGATGAATAAAAGATTTAAAGAAATTATACGAGTAGTTTTTTGTGGTAATTTGTTTACTAAATGTGTCCATGCTGTAAGGGGAAGCATTTCATGGAGCGACTCTGAATTATCGAGAGGGATTTGTAAAGTTTAAAAGCTCTGTTTTAAAGGATTTACGATTGCTAATAATTGTAATTTCTACCCCTTAACTTTCAGGGGTGTTTTAGGTGGAATTTCGAAGAGCACAAATTATTAGGTGGTCGGATCCAGGATTTAGAGGATAGTTGGGATAGTAATGGGCCATCGCGTGTAGACCAAGTATTTCGAGTAATGTTTGAAAACCTCGCTGTGCAATTACTTACCAGTGGAGCTTTTAATAAACTCTCCCATTGTTTGTTTCTATTTTTTTAGTTCTTGTAATGTAAGAGTTAAATAACATAACTATTTTTTAATTTGTTATCGGTATTTAAATACTCCTTTTTATGCTAAAGACTGAAGAGAAAAAAAAAACTGAAAATTTGTGATGATTAATTTGTCCAATTTATAACAAATTAGGAGAATATTTAAGAGCCAAATGGTGAAGAAAGAAATGGACCTTAGACATACAACACATTGTCTTCTCTATTTTCTCTTCTATGTTTCATTCTTCATTATATATATATATGTGTGTGTGTGTGTGTGTTTGTGTGTTTTTTTATAATGAAAAACAACAAAACAGACATTTCACTGATGCAACAATTTGTCTTCTTTTATAAAAGTGAGAAATGTAAAAAATCTAAATTGAATTTTAGAGTAGAATTCATCCCAACAAAAACACTTNGCAGGAGCAAGAGCAGGAGCAAGAGCTAGCTAAAAACCCGGTAAATATTCATGAGGGCCTCCCGCAATCTTTCCCTACGCAGCGCAAAGGGATCAGGGAAGGTGAAGAATGGACACGATAAATAAGGAGGATAAACTCGGGACAAATACGTCCTCAGGGCAATTTGGGAGAGTGAAAGACACTACAGGAGAGTATTCTTGCGGTACGACGGGCTTTTTCACAGATGAGTATTGGATACATAGAAAGAAAGCCATTAAGAACTGCTCTAGGATGTCGTGTCCTGTCTAGAAGCTATTGTCTTTCGGTGGTTTATGGTTGTGGTCGTCCGAGACAGTTCATCGGTATTATTGGGTTCCAATCTGGAGTAGCATCCCCAGCTCTAGATACCTGGGATTTCACCTCGCTACCGATCCATTCCGAGATGAAACCGATCTCGTTTTATTCACCTATATTCCAAATCAACCGTGTCTAATCCCATCTCTATCAACTGTCGTTCCTTATAGTTTTCTCTGCATCTGCATAGTTCCGAAATAAACATACCAACTGTTATTTGATTGACAGCCGTAAAACAAACAAACTACAGTTGTTTACATTTAGATTTTTACGATAATTTTAATTTAAATCAAATTGTAATTACTATTTACTAGGGGAGATAGACAGGGAAAAATAGACTTCAGCGCCGGGATTCGATAATTTTAATTAATGATAATTTTAATTTAAACTAAAAAATAACCGAAATGATTTTTTATGCAGTTAATCCATAAGTAGATACAAATTTAACGTTTTTTTAGATATGTTAACAGCTTCCATTGTCATCAAGTATAAATGGACTTTAGAAGCTTTAGGTTTATAGATTGTCGGACATTTTGTTATACCTAATTAATTACAACATCTATTCCTCACAAATAACTAGTAATAATTAAAAGTGTATAAAATACACAGTAATTAATATCTAATAATCTAATAAATATCTCTTGAGTGGAAGGATCATCTACTTGATGTCATCATCATTGTAAAACATTTCTCATCCTTACAAGATTCGAAACAGATGCATTTGGCCGAGTATGTTGATATATGACTTGTGGAAGCCCGGAGGGTTCTAACCCAAGGCAATTATACAATGCCTCAGCTACTGGACTTGTTATTATGCGTGCCTCCTCTACTACGCTTCTTTCTTCGTTCAACTTCATAATTTACAAATCCTTTTCCTTGCTCTCGTTTAGCAGCAGGAGTTTCCGATACCCACTTAAGTATATATTTTTTATCTGCTACCGTTTTTTTTTTTTATATATTTCATTTTTTTTAAATTTCACTATTCATTCATCTTATTTTTTTTAAAAAAATACTTATGAAGATGGCATCTTTAACCTGTTTCAATTGGATTTGAATTAAAAAAAAAGAAGTTGTTTGCTCCAGATTCCGTTAAACTGGTATAACCACTTTCGACCAATTAGAACCTGTCTTTCTCCTTAAACAACTTTTTTCTCTTTTTTTCAAATTTCATCCCGCTGTCACTTTTTATTATTTTTTAATCTTACTAACCTAGATATAATCTGTTGTGCATTTTTCATAAAGAGATCGAAATAAATAAATTATAATAAGTAATGATAATAATGTTAGTTATGAAGGGAAGTGGTTGTCCGTTAAGTTAAATGTATAATGTGATAAAATTAAAATTACATTTAAAATAAGAAGTTATGACGGTGTATAAAGATATAAACACAGAAGTTATTTCATTTATAATAGAGTGTACTCTTCAATTATATTAATTTAACACATTGTCATTACATTTAGATAAGAGTAAAGTTAATCGGTTCTATTACTTTATACGTATTATACGTGAGGTTCTTCATTTGATTCATTGTTTTCTTCCCTTAATTCCGTATTATATTAACAACCCTGACTATTTCAAAATTTCGACAATTTTATCCTTTTATTATTTTTTTTTCTTTCTTGAGAAAGATTACAAAATATTGTATATTACATCAACACATTTGACAGTTCTCGTTATAGTTAATTGTTATATTGTCTTATACATATTTGTAACTTTTCAATATTGCATAATTATTAAGGCCGGGCCACACCTTTCCGCACCATGCCCGCACCGTATGACGGCCGTGTGTTGGACAACTAAGGAAATGTCAAAAAGTAAACAAAACAAGTAAAATGTCGGTGCGGAGAGGTGTGGACCATGCCTAACATTTCCTTAGGTTTATTCCTTACCGAGTGTTCTCCAACACACGGCCGTCACACGGCGCGGGCACGGTGCGGACAGGTGTGGCCCGGCCTTTATCAGTAGCTTTTTAGAAAAAAGTAAAAATGTTAAATGTGATTAAAGGGAAGATTATTATTCACGTTATTTTGTGAAGCTTGTTGAGTGGAGAATTATAATTTTCCCGGGCGGTATTTTTTAAGGGGAAGAGACTTGTTGTTAAAGGAAATTAAATTTAAACGGCTTAACCTCTTAGTTTATTATGGTGGGGAAGAGATGAGAGGATTACTGTGTCTTCCTCACACACAAAGAACCAGGGGGGGGGGTCCACATTGTGTTGACTCGATTAAATGTTAACAGAGAGGAGAAAGAGGGGGCAAGAGCAGGAGCAGGAGCAAGAGCAGGAGCAAGAGCTAGCTAAAAACCCGGTAAATATTCATGAGGGCCTCCCGCAATCTTTCCCTACGCAGCGCAAAGGGATCAGGGAAGGTGAAGAATGGACACGATAAATAAGGAGGATAAACTCGGGACAAATACGTCCTCAGGGCAATTTGGGAGAGTGAAAGACACTACAGGAGAGTATTCTTGCGGTACGACGGGCTTTTTCACAGATGAGTATTGGATACATAGAAAGAAAGCCATTAAGAACTGCTCTAGGATGTCGTGTCCTGTCTAGAAGCTATTGTCTTTCGGTGGTTTATGGTTGTGGTCGTCCGAGACAGTTCATCGGTATTATTGGGTTCCAATCTGGAGTAGCATCCCCAGCTCTAGATACCTGGGATTTCACCTCGCTACCGATCCATTCCGAGATGAAACCGATCTCGTTTTATTCACCTATATTCCAAATCAACCGTGTCTAATCCCATCTCTATCAACTGTCGTTCCTTATAGTTTTCTCTGCATCTGCATAGTTCCGAAATAAACATACCAACTGTTATTTGATTGACAGCCGTAAAACAAACAAACTACAGTTGTTTACATTTAGATTTTTACGATAATTTTAATTTAAATCAAATTGTAATTACTATTTACTAGGGGAGATAGACAGGGAAAAATAGACTTCAGCGCCGGGATTCGATAATTTTAATTAATGATAATTTTAATTTAAACTAAAAAATAACCGAAATGATTTTTTATGCAGTTAATCCATAAGTAGATACAAATTTAACGTTTTTTTAGATATGTTAACAGCTTCCATTGTCATCAAGTATAAATGGACTTTAGAAGCTTTAGGTTTATAGATTGTCGGACATTTTGTTATACCTAATTAATTACAACATCTATTCCTCACAAATAACTAATAATAATTAAAAGTGTATAAAATACACAGTAATTAATATCTAATAATCTAATAAATATCTCTTGAGTGGAAGGATCATCTACTTGATGTCATCATCATTGTAAAACATTTCTCATCCTTACAAGATTCGAAACAGATGCATTTGTTTCAGACAAAAAATGTGATTTTATCGACTACTTTAATCCTTTTAATTGAATGATAAAACGTAAATAAAACAGTAAGATTGATATTTATTGTGTGAAGTATATATTATTTGATACCAAGTTGAAGATAGATTAATTAATAGTTATGGATTTTGTGATTGATTATTGTTATATATTTGACGTTAGTGTAAAGTCTAAAAAAAATAATAATTAGTTTTCGATTAGAACTCGCTTTTCTAGTACTAGCAAATTCATTTTATATTTAAGACGCCCTTAATTCCTTACTCACGGAGAACCTAATGCTCCAGAAGGTTAATCTTTTTCTGGACTAAGATTGGTCGAAAGCAATGGTAGAAACGGGAGAGTTGATTAAGGAACTGGATGAAGGTGTTAGAAGATATAGTTTGGACCCTGATACAGGAGGAGGCTGGAGATAAGCCCAACGGGATGAGAGTTACGTGAACTAGTGCGGGTTTCCCTGACCTCGATATGGCCTGGGGTTAAAACCAGGGTCCTCTTCCACCGGCAGATATTCGGAAAAACCTCCCACTAGAACATTCCGAGGAAATCACACATTGTGGGAAAAAATATTCCGAAGAAATCATGTATAAGAACGGAATCCACTTGTTAAAATAATGTGAATAATCGGCACAAATTCAACCTACACTTTTATGCCAAATTTCGTCCAACCTAGTAAATACACATTCGCATGTCATTTGTGTGTCACATTCTTTGAATAAATCTGACACAAATTCCAAAGAGTAAAAGTAATTCTTGCTCTGATCTTACAAACAATGTAGATTCTTACTATGTATTGCCATAACCATGTTGTAGGTAATGTAGAACTGTTAACTAAATAAAAATTGAAGATACCTAGCGAGTATCTTTTAAAAGTAAAAAATCAGTAATTGAAATTTACTATTTTAAATTTAAATTTTGGAAAACAATCTTTTCATCTTCAAGGTATAAATAAACGAGAATCTTAATTTTTTTTAATTACATGAACATTTCTATGCAATTTTTAAATTCACTTGTGTTATCTCCTCTTTTCTTTCGTTCCTTTTATACTAGATGGATATATTAACAAAATATAATATTCAATATTCCTTCAATTTAAATGTTTACTCCTAGCAATTGATTTTGATCAACACAGCCTTTGGCTATTACCTAATGTGTTGAACATTGTAAAAATGGGTCACTTTTCTGTGATTAAGGCCATGAAAGAATGAAATTTATCGTGTTTACACTTTTGTTGCAGACGAATAGTATGTATTTTATCAATTTGACTACGTGAAATCTCCTTTTATTGCTAAATAATTTTAAAATATCAGCATAAATAGCGAAGTGTTTCAGAAGCGATCTATAATTTATTCTTCATGTTAAGACGTCGAAAAAAAAAATCCAATAAATATGTCAGAAGAGTTGTTTTCCTTCTTTTCTATATTCCTGAGCTGGTAAGTTAATAAAAAGGTTAAAAAGAAGATAAAATACTTGCGTGCCGAATTAAAGGAAGATGTTGCTTGATCATTTTGTATTTGCAATCGAAGCTCATCTTCTCTTAAGTAATATATAACTACGTGTGTACATGTGAAAAATAGTTTTGTATTGCGATATTTGAACGAGTTGAGCAACTTATGTTAATGTCGGGGTGATGGTGTGAGTAAAGTTTGTATTGAGAAGGGATGAGTGCGTGAGTGAGAGGGAGTGCCTTGGGAAGATGGGTCGGGATGACGCAACGACGGGACTTGCACCAGAACCTCGAGGTGAAAGTGAAGGCATCGCTAAAACCAAGGTTCGTCGGGTCGCTCAGTATAGATCCAAACGTAACCTTACAATCCTATACAACCTCTCTACTATTCATTTACGTTTCAAAGCAAAATCGTCTGAACACGTATTCACTTCTACCATATACGAAATGATGCATTAAAACTCATCTCATAACTTAGTTGTTTTTTTGGAGAGAAAATCATTTGTTAGTTTTTTTTTAAAAAAAAAAAAATGTCCGTAACATTATTAAGTAAAGAAACCCAAAAATACACAATCTTCTTTTGGTGTAACGATTTCTAACTGCTGAAAAACAACACGATAACAGTACTATTACGTAGACTTCTTCAGTTGAGTTGGTCTTCATATAAAGTCCTTGGTGTTCCGGTAGTGACCGGGTCATGGAGAGTTTAAGTCCTGACTTTTCACATCCAGTGTTAAAGCATTTTCAAGCGAGAACACATTTTTCTAGAGAAGTAACATAAAGTTAACTGACAATATGTTACATCATTAACTGGCATTAAATAACAATGTTTAATGACTTTACGCAACCACTTTAACTAGCGTTAAGTAACGAAGTTAACTGCCATTAAATTATAATTTTAACCGATGATATTTTAATCTGCTACGATTCTGAAAGAGGAATAACCTATTATTTACTTTGATTGACTGTAATACAGCATTTTATAATGTATCCTTCCTAATTTCTTCAATTTGAAAAGTAAACAAATAACTAAAATACCGAACTTAAGTTGGCTTTCACACGGGAAAAATAGGAACAACTACATTAATAATAGAAATATTTTATAGTTAAATCAATATTTTACTTAACTACAACTTTATTTTTCTAATAAATGTTTACCACACAAGACATTAATGGATTCTGCAGATTCTTCAAGATTTTCCAATCTTCCATTTCACAGAAAACTTATCCGCTTTCAAGTATCTAATATTTCAAAAGATCCGAGGGAGTCGACTTTTTACTTTTTGAATATGAAAAGAAAAAGAAAAATTGATTTTTTTTTNTTTACGTGGAGAGACTGTTTGTGTTATTCTTTATATGACCTCCATTTACGCTCCTAGATCTATCATATATTTTATGATAGTGGTCTAAAACAGTCATTTGATCATTGTTTTTTTCATCACTACAAATAGAAGTCACTTGTAATTTTGATGTGTGAGTCAGTCAGTATAATGAAATGATTGAAAATTTGAATCACTGTTGAAAGGCTGAATATATTACGAGCTCAATTTTTTAGTGTCCTAAGATACTCAAGCTTTATCTATGTTTCAGAGGAAAGTTTTTTGATGAAGGCAATCTTTTGGTGTTGTTGGTAAACAAATTTGAGCGAGTTGAGAGAAGGTGCAGGATTGAAAACCTTGTTTCAGTTTAATCTTGTTGGGTCCAAAAGGAAGTTTTTTGTAATAGAATCGCTCGCGGTCGCCCGATCTGTTGTCACGCTTGTTGGCCTCTTCATTGTACGACTTCCCCGAGCTGTGACAAAACACTTTCCATTAGAAGTCAAGCAGAGAGACGGAGATGCATCTTCTTCATCGCTTCAACGTAATGTGGCTTCTGTAGAAGAAAAAGAAAATAATTTGTAGCAATGGTGATAATAATGGTTGGAAACAATGAAACGGTCGGTTTGATTCTGTTGAGATTCGATTCGTTACGGACATAACTACAAACACTTTTATATAACCTCACGCACCATTTCCAAGCAGTATGTTACAACTCTTATGTTATAAAAATGTTAACATCATTTGAATCTTCACTGACTACTTGGTAAAACATCCGCGGAAAGAATTATCTAGTTGGCGCTTAAACTAGCATACGAACATACTGTAGTCGGACTTAGAAATGGATTTGGTATTATTCCAGCAAAAATACTTCAACGCTAATTAGCTGTTCTGTAACATTAGACCTCGACATTAATGACTTACCTCACCTTTTAATGACTTACCTCACCTTTTAATGACTTACCTCACTATTTAATGACTTACCTCACTATTTAATGAATTACCTCACCTTTTAATGACTTACCTCACCTTTTAATGACCTACAAGGACATCTATGCCAAATTTGAAGAAATTATAAGAATTTTTAAAACAAATCTTTTGAAAGACCCAAGTAGGGATCTAAATATGACAAAAGAGTGCCCACATCCCACATTGTCTTTAATGGACCCAACTGCTCAAGAAATAAAATGGAATAGTTTTAGCTAATTTTTTACGATAATCTCCTAATCAAGTTATTCATGCAGGAAATGATGAACTCTCTAAGATCTATGAGAAAGTAGAATTGAAGCATTAGAGTCAAGTAGTTTGTTAGTTTAATCTAAACTGGATTCCAAACTTTCTTCTTCTTTGTGTTGAATTATTCGGTTGTTGGAGATTTCTAAATGAAGTCCTTCATAATTAATTAATTTGACTAATTATTTAAAGTACTAAAGTTTGTTGTTTCTAAAGAGAATTTTATTGGAGTTACTCACGCTGAGTTAACTCAAAGAGCGGACTTTGATCTGAGTTAGTTCTAGCTCAATAGTGTATTATTTCATTTTATATTATAGATATTTACATTATATTTAATAATAATTAAAGGAAAAATAGGAGTATTGTGGACGCAGAATTTGATGCTCTATACAACTTCAGTNCAGTTTTGAAAAATGGAATTACCTCACTATTTAATGACTTACCTCACTATTTAATGAATTACCTCACCTTTTAATGACTTACCTCACCTTTTAATGACTTACCTCACCTTTTAATGACTTACCTCACTATTTAATGACTTACCTCACTATTTAATGACTTACCTCACCTTTTAATGACTTACAACGACATCTATGCCAAATTTGAAGAAATTATAAGAATTTTTAAAACAAATCTTTTGAAAGACCCAAGTAGGGATCTAAATATGACAAAAGAGTGCCCACATCCCACATTGTCTTTAATGGACCCAACTGCTCAAGAAATAAAATGGAATAGTTTTAGCTAATTTTTTACGATAATCTCCTAATCAAGTTATTCATGCAGGAAATGATGAACTCTCTAAGATCTATGAGAAAGTAGAATTGAAGCATTAGAGTCAAGTAGTTTGTTAGTTTAATCTAAACTGGATTCCAAAACTTTCTTCTTCTTTATGTTGAATTATTTGGTTGTTGGAGATTTCTAAATGAAGTCCTTCATAATTAATTAATTTGACTAATTATTTAAAGTACAAAAGTTTGTTGGAGGAATAACCTATTATTTACTTTGATTGACTGTAATACAGCATTTTATAATGTATCCTGAGAAATAAAAAAAATAGTTTTGTATTGCGATATTTGAACGAGTTGAGCAACTTATGTTAATGTCGGGGNAGTCAAAATATTTGACTGCCGATTGTGACCAAACTACTGTACCAAATATAATGTTTTATGAGTTTATTTGATGTTCAATGTTCAACAACACAATCTTAATGTCAATTCAACGAGAGCTCTCATGAAAAAAGTGAAATAAATAAATAAATGTATTTGTATTTCCATATTAACTTGCTCACTTAACGTAGTAAAACATTGTAATGGTTTTTTAAACTCTTAGCAAACTTGTATTTTTTTTCTTGAAAATCTATTTTGACGTTTTTTGATTAAAAAATATTAAAATGTCCATTTATGTACGAATCTTACTATATAAATCCTTTTTCCAGAAAAAATCTAGTTCCTGAGATATCAATGATTAATAAATCTGATATTGAAGAGAAATGTAAAGATTTACCACTGAAGTCCCCCACACATGATCAAACATTTTACTAAAATAAGATGTTTGCGCAAACCTGATGTCAGGAAATTTAGGCCATAAATGTCAAACAGCATGTTTGCGCAAACATCAAACAGCCCAATACACGGTCAAAATGTTTGCGCAAACATTTTGACCATGTATGAGGGCCTTTAAACACTTCTTAAATTGTTTACAAATAAATTGATTGAATGAATGATTATTTGATTTTCATTGAGTTATAGTATGTAAATGAGAAGGTTTTGTTGTATTTTTATGGCGCGATGGTTTTGACTGATTTTACTAATTATTTCCTCATTTTGTTTTAGGTAAGCATCTGAAACTGGTTCATAAAAGAAATTATATTCTGCAATTTTAAGCTAATGTCTAAAAATTAGAACATATCTCTAAAGGTATTTATACTCAATAATTGTCTCTTTAACTATAAAAAAAAGTGCTACAATTTTTTTTTTCATAATATGTATTTATTCAATTAGTTTGGTCTGTTATCATTAAAACATATATTTTATAAAGAATAACACAAACAGTCTCTCCACGTAAAAGTTTTACGTGGAGAGACTGTTTGTGTTATTCTTTATATGACCTCCATTTACGCTCCTAGATCTATCATATATTTTATGATAGTGGTCTAAAACAGTCATTTGATCATTGTTTTTTTCATCACTACAAATAGAAGTCACTTGTAATTTTGATGTGTGGATCAGTCAGTTTGTCAGTCAGTAACAAAAAATGTCTAACTTTGAATCACTGTTGAAAGGCTGAATATATTATGAGCTCAATTTTTTACAGTGTCCTATAAGATACTCAAGCTTTATCTATGTTTAAAATTCAAAAGCCTATCTTAAGAGAATGTAGAGATATGAGGGTGAAAAAAGTGTGTGATGTTTAAGTAAAGATACACTGCATGCATGCTGGAACTAGCGCACTCCAGAATTTTAATTCGTTGTCAGCTTTGATATTTTGGACGTAAAATACTAATATCAATGCGCCCAACGAACCTAAAGCAGAGAGATGTGTTCTACAGAGATGTATAGATGTGTAGAGTGGCTGATACAACAAGCTGATGCTATAATAGTTTCTTTACTACGATTAAAACTTGAAGAAAAGAAAATAGGTTAAATAACAATATGTAAGGAATGTGGGTAAAACACAATGGTTTATGTAATTCACTGGGTCAGTAGGAGTTACAAGTTCACTGTCTTGTTTACAACTTGTCTTTAGAAAGTTCTAAGTAAGGAATCATGTACTTCAGCAGTGGTATCACTACTGCATCGGACTGTAATGTAATGTACAAAGGTCAACAGACAGCTGACCGGCTCCTAGTTCCGTAACTCACCGCTAGGGAGTTAACCTAACCTCTGTCCCGTACTTTACGGTAATTAACTCTTTTATTTTAATAGTGTCTTTGGCGTTCGGTGGGACACGGTTTTGGTCTGATTGTTACGCGCGGACTGTTAGACCTGACTCCTTGCCCCGACTCTATTCCGTCGAGCGGCTGCCCGGTCATGCAAATATAATTATCTCGAGATTGTCCTCTGTTTGCGTTTACACTTAACTGTATTTCACAATCTAGATAAAAACAGGGACGTCTTTTTAACGACGAACACTATGTTCTATTTATTATCTATTAGTCATTTTTTCTCTCTTAGAATTAGGTCCAAAGCAAATAAAAAATGAGAAAAGAAAGTGAAGATAAAAGCCGTTAAAAATTACCTTTTAAAAGTGTCGGCTTTTTATCCATAGTAAAGTCGATACTGCGCTTTATCGGCTTTACTTTGGACGTGACGTTATTTTTGTTTTTATTTACAATATTTTATCTGCTAAAATGTTCTAACAGAAAGTTTGCACTCTGATGAAAATAAAAAAAATTAAATGACAGTATAATATTGCTTGACAAAGTAATACCGATAATGTTTCCTCTTAGATTATGTTTTTACATGCACAACATGAACGATTCAAAGAGGAAGAAAAATAAAAATTGAACAAGGAATAATAGATTTAAAGACTTCACATATTTTCTAAATATATGAATGGTTTTCTTAAATTAAAGGTCGTAATGATCTTCTTTTTCTTTTTTTAATATACTGATGCTGTACTGATCTTTTTAGTTAATTTGTGACTACATCATAAATGATTAGGGTTTTTTTTTTGTTTTTTTTTCATTTCTGTCAATATTTCAAACAAAACCCAACTTACATAGCGATATTTTTGTTTAAAAACTCCACTCAAAATTTAAATATTACGATTGATATTTTAATTCTTTTAAATACTTACAATTATGCTTGATACATTTGGATTTTATAAAAGTCATACTTATAATTTTATATTTAAAGTTATTTATATTAAGTTATATAAAAAAGACGACCTTTGCATTCTAATTTCAGTGAAATTTAAATATTTTATTTAAGTTAAAAAACTATTTAAATAAAACTTTATTACTTTTGAAAAAGTCTTATCAAGAATAAAGTTAACATTTAAATTGTCAGATGTTACGTCAAAGTAAAAAGGAAGTTTTTTCATTTGTTAAAAAGTGAATGTTATTGATATTCTAGATATTTGTATTAAAAGGTCGAGCTTGTAAACAAGTGTTAATATTCATTTGTGTGTAAAGATGGCGAGAAGTGAGAGGTGCAAAGATGCTGTACATGATGCAACTGTTGGACTTTATCTGCTAAGTTGGGAATGTGACATTGACTTACTGTACGGGGCTTAGCGAAGCAGGCAGCAATATAAGCCGCAGCCAAGCACTAATAAGCTTACAGGACTGACCTCTAAGCTTCACCTAATAATATTAGAATTAGCTTCAACCTTCACTTTTAAATATTTCTCTTCTTCACAAATTTAATCTTCCAAACAACCCACTTATTTCTTGAAAATAGTGATTTTGAAAACGCTTATCTATAGCAAGAAAATATAAACAGAATATATTTTAAATTAATATTTGTTTTAAGGCTTAAAAAAAAGTGTTCCTAATTTATTTAATTGTAATAAAAACGAATTTATTTGCTTACAAATTACTTTTAATAACTTAAAAGTAAAAAACTTTTTCGTCAATATAAATATTGTGTTTAGCTGAAATTAAAAATATTTTTATTTAATGATATCCGGCCCGAAGGGACCAATTTTTTTTTAATTCCACGAGGTGTCAAATGCTAGCTCGTCAACTTTAAATGATGGGAGATATGGTTAAATGGAGTTGTGCTTGAAAATGAGTACAATATAGCCTGTATATTTCTAATTTGTTGGAGTGGAGAAATGCTTTTCTGTTCATAATTTGTTTGGAAAGTATATAATGTACTTGACATTTCTATTAGACTGGATTCTAGTTAAATTATTATTCTTGTGAATACAAAACTCTCGGACTTGAACTCGCCTCACTTATCTTCTTCATCTTAAATTTAAATTTTGCCTCCAACCGTTAAATTATTTAAAACTATAATATTAAGATAAAATAAACATTTAATTTGATATTTACTATTTTCCTCCTTTACTTGGTAAATTTAATTAAAGATCTGAAGAAAAACTAAAACTTAATTCTGTCCAAGAAAATTAAGACGATCAGAGGAAATTGGAAATGCTTATTTTCTTGGGAAAGTTTTAAAGTATTCTTATCTTGGGATCTAAGAAACGAGCTATTTCAACTAAATTTCACTGTTTATAAGTTTCGTCTTCACAAACACTTATTTCTAAATCGAGCCGGTTACCGTCGATGTATTTGAACTATATCTCTGTCGTAACTCGGTTTTAAGTAATAAAGATAATTACGGTTACTCTAGAAAGTTATAAAGCTCTGCAACAAGTTTTAATTATGCAGTTATTAGATTAATTAGCCGAGTTTATTTAATGAAATTAATTGGCAGTGTCGTAGTGTTTAGCAGTTAAGTAAGTAGTCGTAATGTTGACGTCTCTGTACTAAATTAACTTTTTTTAACAACATACATTTATTCTCTCATTTTAAAAGAACTTGGTTATTTTTAAATTAAATGAATATATAGCCAGCGTTATTAAGTTTAAGTTTCTCCAGGCTAAATACATCGTCTTTCTCGTGGTATTTAGATGAAACATTTAATCGTTATGGCAATATAAACATTCAATATTAATAATTGCTTCCGGGCATCGAACTTCGAACCAATAACTCCAATAACTTCATTGTAATCAACAACTTACGACTGTGGGATTATTATTCATTAATAACTTGCGACTGAGGAATAATTTTCTGTCTGCGCCATAATGGAATGCTCGTGCCATTATGGATTGGTCGTGCCGAAACACGGGTTTCTGTTCTAAAAACTTACGACTGAGTACTTGTTATAAATAATATGGGCTACAATTATTTCTTCTTTTTTTCTATTGATCAATAAATGTTAAATATTGCAACATCATTTTTAGGGTTTCGTTGGTAAAACCAAAAAAAAAAGAAACCCTTACAGTTTCGTTCCTGTGTCTGTCTGTCTGTCTGTCACTCTGTACGGTTCCAATAACTTTTGAACCAAAAGAGATAAAAGCGTGAAACTTACCAGTAATAAAGATCGTTTTGACGCGCACACAGGAAAAATATAGAGAACTCAAAATAATCAGCTGTTCAAATTCAAAATGGCGGATAATTCA
>KZ652477.1:175812-186735 GCA_001010745.2 Gerris buenoi | reverse complement strand
ATGCCTAATATCTCATCTCCCCTTTTCTAATTTTGTTTCACAATACCAACGAAACCCTTTTTACGTGAGACTTCACGCCTTACCAATTTATTCATTAATGACGAGTTTAGTTTTTTTGGTCCATTAAAGACAATGTGGGATGTGGGCACTCTTTTGTCATAAGAAATTTAAATGGTTTAAATCAAAAATTATTTTCTGTATATGGTTCCTCATTAAATTCTTTATAATTGTTTCGTTCACTATAATTTCTATTGCGTGTTGTCCATCATTATTGTTGAAGAAGTCTAGACTTGTTCGTTAGCTTTTGAAAAGGCAAATGTGTATTTGTGATCGGCTCTCGAATGTCGATTAAAAGGATAAGAAGATAATATGGAGGACACTCGATGTGTCTAAAGAATCGATAGAGAGGAGAGGGAGTCGATCTTTTGACCCGCGAAGGTTTTCGGACTCGCTAAACGGTGCTCGAGTGTCCGTGGTACTCGTGGAAGATGTTCTTCAGCATTATACTCTCCGAGAAGAGAGAGATCGTTTCTTTTTCTCGTGTTTTTTCTAGTTGAAGATGCACTTCTACAGATCGTCGAGGAGTCACGATCTTGGGAGCTCACGATCTACACTTCCCACCTCCTCCTCATTATCCTAACTGAAACCATTATCCTGCTCCGAGCCTTTATAAACCTGAAGCTCCAGCATAGTGAGGCGACACTACCCACAATAGTCATATTTCTTTCTTTCGTCCTTTTTCGTCCTCATCGACGAAATGAGACGAAGATGATCCCACTTCTTATTGTTTTCCACCCGAAAAAAAACAGTCCGTCCCATTTAAATAAAATCCTGAGCTTTTCTCACTAATAGCACTCCCGCCTCCGTCAGAACTAAAAGCCCGACTGATTCTAATAGTTTTCCCGCACTTATGAAAAGAAAAGCCTTAACAAAAGGTAGATTTTCCAACCGATATTATTACGATCGATATCCTTTAAACGGAGAAAAACAAACTCGATTCTCTTTACAAATTAGTGAAATTTTCATTTCGCTTTCACCGTCAAGTTTACGTCGACAACACAAACGGAATCGGAAACTTTTCCTCCCCCCTCCTCCGTTTCTAGTTTACGATTCTTAGAGAATATTAAACATACCGAATAAACTACGAGAAACTTAGATCCGAAGACAATTCCGCCGATTTATTTATCCAGCTGCATCGGGGTAAACCCTTTGTTATATCAGGGTAAACCCGTTCTCTTGTTATATCGGGGTAAACCCGTTCTCTTGTTATATCGGGGTAAACCGTTCTCGATTTCGTCGGGACTGCAACCTGCCGTTTGTATCCCCTCCAATAATAAAACTCGATATAAAATGCAAACGGCGTTTGGAAAATTTGTTAACAAAGGCTTCATTAATATAATTAGTTTTAACGAAACAAATATTATCGGTCTTTGTTTAAATAACAATAAAGCTTTTTTTCTGTTAATTATAAGGAACGTTAATTAAAAATATTTTGTATCCAGGGTAAACTTTAATAATGTTTCTGACAACTTATTAAGAGAGATTCCGTGCAGCAGGGAAATGTTAAGTCCTCCATTCTAGATGGAAGTCAAAGTCGTCTAATTAAGTTCGATTAAGTTGTCGGGGGTGCTTGAAGGCGGACATTCTTGTACGTTTGGTTTCACCTCCGGAATGATGTTGATATTGCCTCAAGTCTGACGATCACATCGCAAACAAATATGTTTCCTACTCTGCGGGTCTGCTTTCAAATTAATTACTTAGTTTTAGAAACGATGATTTATCGCGTAGGTTGCCGTTCCAGGAGCCTTGACATCATCAGTCATCTTTCAAATGTCATCTAAAAATAAAACAATAATTATATTTTCTAGATCGTCGATGATGCTTAAACGTAAAGGGGGCTAGTCACTACACACCTTCAGTTTATCTGTCCAATTATCCGTCGTAAATGACAGCGTGAAAATCCGTACTTTTATCTTAGAAGGTGTGTAGGATACCGCCCGATTTATCTTCAGTTTGGTCTTCACTTGGTTCTAAGTGTTTTCTTATAAAATTCACAAAATCTTTGCAAAAGAGGGTTCGTATGCGCAGACTTTTTGTCTACGTGAAAACTTGTCCAAAAACCTGTGTGTTTGTGTAGCCCCCTTAAGTCATATTGTAATAATCGTATTTTCTACAACTTAGACTTATATTTCCATCCTAATCCACAAAATATTAAATCGTCAAATCCGATGAAAATAACCTCAAAATATTAAATCTTTGTGTCAATATGAAAATACCCTAAACAAAGTTTTTGTCGACTATTCACAGCGTAACTTAAAGTAGGGTTTTTTTGTCATTCCAATTGTATTTTGTATTCAATAGTATATGGAGATTAGTTTATTATTTATCTTATGACTCCGAGCGAGGTGGTTCAACCTTCTACTTGTTGTTGGTGTAATGGACTTCACGGTTGATAAGGAACTAAGTGGTGTAAAATAGCCGGGGCAACGTCTCACAGTATCTTATAATGTAACTATATTTTCGAATAAATTTCCGAGCTTTTGACTTGTTAATGGAGTCGGAAGATAGCGTCGAAAGGGCCGTATCGTCAGAACGGACGAGGTACTTCAAATACGTCACATTAGTTGATATCTTTTTTTAAAAAAGGTCGTTTCTTAAAAAAGTGTATTTATACGGTCGGCTTGTAAAGTAATATAAACTCGTATTTCAAACTGTACAATTATTTCTCTCTGTCGCAGAACGTATTCCGCTCGGATATATCACGTTATCTTATACGGAAAAAAGAGTCCGTAAATATATTTTTCATCCGAGGTTTTTTTTTTCTTTCTTCACAAAAAAAGAGGGCGTAAGACGACTATTAGTAGATGTATGGTGGGTCGAGCGGACCGCCCTCTTATAATTCATAGGAAAAAAAAAAAAAAAAACCAGAGAAGGGTTTTTGTCGCGGCGGCGTTTTGACGCAAAAAAAAACTCGACTTTACATAAAAAACGGTAAAAAGCGTCCTGCGGAGAGGGGGGAGACGAAGGACTAAGGGACGCTGCAAAAGAAAGAAATATTTAGTTTAAGGGTTAGAAAGGACTTAGGGAATTGTTAAGTGAGTTGTCAAAGGTCCGGAAAAGGATGTGAAAGGTCGAGAAGGCCCGCTCAGAGAAAGAAGAGATTTTTATAATCCTACGAAAAATTATTTAAACGACGAAAAAAAGAGAAGAGCAAGATTCTGCTTATTTAAAAGAAGGCGTGGCTTGATATTAAGTGTGGAAGTGGAATCTTCGGACTTTAGCTGGAGGTTAAGTCGTGACGGTGCAGGTGTATTAACATGGATGACATGCCACGCCGTAATGTATTCCTACCCTGTACACAATGCAAGGGAGAATTTAGTGCAGGTGTGCGTTCGGTTCGTGATACGACCCGGGGGATGTCGGTAGAGTGTTATTCGGGGTATGGTAATATCTGGCGGCCCTCAGGCTCGGGCACGATTTTCTCTCATCTGGCCGCGAGTACACCGTTGCCAATATCCTCCTCCCGCCGCAATATTCCTCCACACCGGGTCTACGAATAGACCTGCACGGAAAACCCGCCGTGTTCCACCGAGGATTATTGAAAAAGTTCCGATCGAAACCCATCTAGCCAAACTGTCTTTTTTGCCTTTACCCGAAAAGCGTTTTATTATTGAATAGAGCGACACTGTTGCACTCAAATTAAGTCTTTTAGCCGTTCTACCCCGGGCCGACCTCACAGTTATGTTTGAGGTTATTGTGCGGAGTTAACAGCCCGACGTGTTTATTTAACCTTTTTATAAACAGTAACAAACAATCCTCTGTGTAAAGGTTTTTGTCCGACCCCTCTCTAATTGACCAGTCAAGATTTCCGACCATTAACAATACTTGTCAGGTTTCCAAGCCTTACAAACCTCCGGCCGGAAATCTATTTGGACCTGTTAAGTCTGCTATGATTAATCTTTTCTAATTCTTTTCTTGGCCCTTTCAACATGGCCTGTCTCTACCCGAAGATTAATGAAACATTTTTACAATTACCTCGAACTTAAGATGCATCTCCCCATTATATTTGTTATACCTTCTCTCCGTCAAGTAGTAAAAACAGTCTTTTAACACAAACATATTACTTATCAATTGGGTGAATGTGTCAGTGGTGTATATTTACTTAGATTTTTCTACTAGGCAAAAGTTTTTATTTGGTGTGTGAAAGAACAACTAAAGCTTGTTTAAGATGCCGAATCGACGAGATTTTCCCCTAATTTTAGAAGCTGTAACAGATTTAAAGAGCGGTTTAAGTAGCTGTGTTGTTGTAAAAGCTCAATGTTAGGAAGGATAGCAGATAAAGAGCCTGTTTCCATTAAGGCTGCGAGGGAGGCGTCTTAATGCCTCTAAGGATATTAGAGTATCGCGTTGCCCGGCTACCTCCGGTAAAATGAATGGGGTAACCGCAGAACCCTTTCAGAACGATTCTTCTACTTCTCGCAGCGCCGCAGTCGTCTTGCACCGCTACCTCTTTCCAGTTACCCTAATTCCAAACCGCAAAAGATATCTCCTTCGCAACTCACAAAAGATAAAAGAAATCGTCATCGAGAAATAAAAAAGGACTCATTTTTTCACATCTTTACGAGGTATCGGGTAAATTACCGGTGTTACCAGGACACTTTCGTTTTTCCCTCGAGGAACGGACTAACTAGACCGGGGTTGCGGTTCCATTAAATGCTGTTTTCCCTTTTTTTGGGAGTTTTATGGTTTTGTAGAATCGGCTAGTAGAAATAAATGCTTTTATTTTTTTCTGTGGTAAAGCGAAAGTATTTTAAAAAAAAAAAAATAGTTGAATTGACAACTACATATAATAAAATAAAAAAATCTCAGTAATAATAATTTCACAATTATTACAAGATACAATTTGTTTAATATCATAGTTAACTTTTTTTTACGCAATATTATAATACTAAAAAATGAAATAGATTTCAAGTACTGCGCATAGTGTACGTTTGCTAAAATACGTTCCGAAAATGTTAGCATATTTGCTCCGTTATTTTGTTTTTTATTTTGTATTGTATCTCTCGAGTGTAAATATTATTTGTATAGTGCATGTTCTGTAACCGTAAAAAGGATAAAAGACTCGATATAGAGACGGGAAAAGCTTGGAAATTTATTGATATGAAGAAGATGCGGGATTTCTTTTTCCAGCGATGTAAATAGTCGAGTAGAACAATGTATGAAACATATTTCCTTGCAAATGTTTCAAATGATGTACAATACAAACTTGCTTTCATGTTGCAGTCTTCCTTTACAGTTTATATTGTTACATCATGTGACAGTTTTTCGTGAATTATTTCACTTTTCACAAATTCAATTTGTTATTTATAAAGCATCGACTTATTGCAACGAGATTGAAATTTGTAAAAGTTTTTGTTAGGGTTATTGAAATTATTGGCTGGAAAGTTCGATAAAAATATGTTTCCCAGATACAGATTGAAAACAGACTATTTTTTTCTATTTTTCCTTTGTCGTGATTTTCGGTGAAAATAAATTACCGTAACTACGCCGTGATTTGACTAACTGACGTTCTGGGTTTTATATTGCTATTTCTGCTTTTTATTGTTCAATGGTTTTACTATTCACAATACAGGGTCGTCGAAAAAGGTGTCTGTTATTTAAAATTAAATAAATGTGTATTAAGTTATACTGTTTGTTTATATATCGAAGCAGAAGCACACTTTTTTTTTACATCACTTAGACTAAAAAACGATAGTCGTATCCAGGTTCGCTGAATTATAAGGAGTCAAAGCACAATTTACGCGCGTTTCTTCTGTCTAAAATGTTGCAGATCCCATTTTTTCAGATGACCGCGGTTATTTCAAGTATCAAATTATCAAAACCCGTACATTTGTTATACAGTCTCCCGCTAATTTCGTATACAGATCGCTTGCTTATTGCTTATACCAAGTGATATTCATAACTAAAATCGCCCAGACCTGTGACGACCCAGTATAAATCCAACTGCTTTTTGAAAAAATCTTTTGAAAGATAAATTTCCAATAAGTACGAGTAATTCCATGTTTTTTTTTTTTGTTTTCAAAATAGCAAGTTTTCGTTGTAAATTATTTTTCGTTACAACCTTGGGTGGGAGGATATACTAATTTGTGAATCTATAAAGGGAGAATCCGATAGTTTCGAAGCCTCTCTAAGTACCTGAGGGTAGCCTTATAGCTTACAAATTTTACAAGATAGGGGTCTGTACGCTATTAGCAAAAAAGCAATAACAGTAGACGAGTACGTTACCTTGTAATAACTCGGACGCGGTTTGGAATCTTGGACAGGAAGATGCGGGCAGTTCCCTTGTAAATCATTTTTCACGTGGATAAAAAATGCAAACCATATAGACCTCAAAGTACAGGTGAAATATACCCATGTTTTATAATGAGCTGTAATTTATCTTTCTTAATCGTTTACGTCGAAAAAAAAAAAAAAAAAAAATGAAAAAAAATGAAAAACATAGATTACACTTTTAATAATATAATGGTTGCAGTTATTGATGAGTTATCTTTGTAATGTACTGGAAAACCTTCACTTAATTTAGATCGTTACCGCGACTTTATCTTAATAAACATAAACTGTTGCTTTAGTTAAAAAAAAATAACAATATTTAAGTTTAATTAAGTAGTATATTTTCAAACAAATAATCACATATTAATTAACGTATATCAGTTCAGTCTGTTCGGTACAGATTAATTACGTGCCCTCTCGATGAAAATCGCCGCCAGCTAACCACCTTTAACCACCTCAAACCACGTCTAACCACCTCTAAACACCTTTAACCACCTCAAACCACGTCTAACCACCTCTAAACACCTCTAACCACCTATAACCACCTATAACCACCTTTAACCACCTCTAACCACCTCTAAACACCTCTAATCACCTTTAACCACCTCAAACCACGTCTAACCACCTCTAAACACCTCTAACCACCTTTAACCACTTTAACCATCTCTAAACACCTCTAACCATCATTAACCACCTCTAACCACCTTTAACTACCTCTAACCACCTTTAACCACCTTAACCATCTCTAAACACCTCTAACCACCTTTAACCTCCTTCAACCTCTTCTAACCACCTCTACCCTCCTCTAAACACGTCCAACCACCTTTACTTTCATGGGGATGTGGTTAGAGGTGTTAAGCTGCTGGTGATACTTGCCAGGAGGGTACATAATTAACCAGTACCCTTCATTCTTATTTATGGATTGAAAAATGATTTTTCATTTAGTCATAATTATAACATTATAGTAATGGCGAACTATATAAAATTAACTCTCCCCTTTTACAACCACAATTATAATATTACAACTAAATTACATCACAATATACTCATCACCTGAATTAGTAATAGTGTTCCTCTTGAATTCCATTACCAGTTCACCTTCATCATGGATACATATCATAAAATCTCAGTCAATACTAATAACTGTATTATCATTATCCTAAGTCGAATTTTTCCATTAACGTTTGTGCCAACCTTTTGGCGGTACTATTATAGACTACATCTCAATTTTGCTGGCTGAATTGAGATCTTTTAAGCAAATATTATTTGAAAAAAACCTTGGCCAATTTATGAGTATGAGGTATATTAAGTTCACGATATATATGTTAGAAAAATAATCATATTGTATACGTAAATAGATATTATATTCCATGGAGCTTTTTTTTTTGTTTATCACACCCTGTTATTTAGTATTTGTTTTTCTTTGTTCAATGCCATATATTTTCTAACAGTGCTAGAGGGATTTATGATGGTGTGTAGTTATTCCAGTCTGTATGATTGGTAGTTATAGTTTTTTTTTGGTTTCGTGATCAGATCTTCAAGGTTATCGAAAATATAAAATGAAAACCTGTGTTGAGATCTAGCGATAGAAATAGTTTAAACTCAATACTTATAGTTTAGCCGTCAATTATATCAACTTATTGACTTATTTCCAGCTGAGAAATTGTTAAGTTGGCTTATTATAACAGTTTTTGTACTTGCTATGATAAAAAAATAATTTTTTAATAAAAGCATGATAGAACGTTATTGTTATTTTTAAATTAATGTTAAGGGGGAAACCAATTTCTAATTTAAAACATTTCCATATTGAGAAAGAAAATATGACTAGAAGTTAACTAAGTACAATATAATAGTAAAATTGCTTTTTAATAATTATTTTTATATATTTCTTTAAGTCCGGTGTTTTTTTATATATTTTTCTTTTTAGAGGAATATGCGAAATTAAGATCATAATTGTTTATAATCGATTTCATTTTTAAATATATTTATGTATTGTGTTATTATTGTTTTGTGTGTGAGCCCTTGATCATGTTATTTTTTGGTTTTTTTCTCGTCTATCCTCATAAAAGCAATTTGTACTTTTGGAATTCAATTTGAAAATGATAAAATGTTCTTTCTTCGTGGTTTAAACTGTGTTTGAATACCGAACCTTTTCTTTTTTTTATGAAATAATTTGATTTGGTAATTACAAAATGATATTCTTTAACGTTACAATATTTGTGTTCACAAACATAGAAGAACGTGAACTAAATATACTATTATAAAATTTTAAACTGTGCATATTTAGTAAACGGTTAATATTTAAAACTTGATACGCTATTTGAAATGTTATCTTTTACTTTTACTTGCATTTACCGACTTGTTTTATATTATATTATGAGTAAACCATTTAATATTTAAGTATGTATACCTTGACTGTCTTACTAGTCATTTTGTGTGCTTCGTGNAAAATTTTGAGTTGGGTATCAAATGAAAGCTGCTGAAGAGTAGGACACAAATATATATTTGCTTTTTTAAAGTTTGCATTCCTTATTGGTTTATTACTGATAAAAAACATTGTGACTCCCCGGGGAATCGAACCCGGACTCTTGAGATCGAAGACCAGAAATCATAATTACATAATGGGTATGCTTACTCATCTACAAAACCCTAAAAAGTACTTGGGGCAAGTACTTCCCTGTGATTTTTAATAATTATTTTTATATATTTCTTTAAGTCCAGTGTTTTTTTTATATATTTTTCTTTTTACAGGAATATGCGAAATTAAGATCATAATTGTTTATAATCGATTTCATTTTTAAATATATTTGTGTATTGTGTTATTATTGTTTTGTGTGTGAGCCCTTGATCATGTTATTTTTTGGTTTTTTTCTCGTCTATCCTCATAAAAGCAATTTGTACTTTTGGAATTCAATTTGAAAATGATAAAATTTTCTTTCTTCGTGGTTTAAACTGTGTTTGAATACCGAACCTTTTCTTTTTTTTATGAAATAATTTGATTTGGTAATTACAAAATGATATTCTTTAACGTTACAATATTTGTGTTCACAAACATAGAAGAACGTGAACTAAATATACTATTATAAAATTTTAAACTGTGCATATTTATTTAGTAAACGGTTAATATTTAAAACTTGATACGCTATTTGAAATGTTATCTTTTACTTTTACTTGCATTTACCGACTTGTTTTATATTATATTATGAGTAAACCATTTAATATTTAAGTATGTATACCTTGACTGTCTTACTAGTCATTTTGTGTGCTTCGTGGACTTAATGTTTAGTTTGAGACTTGAAATATTCTCATCTCATTCACGCATAACTCTTTCTTCTTCTTTACTTTATTTTCTTCTGTTAAGAAAATATTTATTTTTCTTTTTCCTTTTTTTTACTAGGTTTTTCTTAAGGATACTTACTTAGCAGAGAGGACGGTTTCTTTTTTTATTCGTCTTTTAAAAACAAACGAACGAGATTAAGTCCTGTCTTCTTTTTGATGTTATTTTGTTTGTTTTTTAACTTTTTGTTATTATTATTTTTATTTGTTGTTGTTTTTTTAAAAGGAAGTCCTTACTTGAATAAGTTATAGGAGTAGAAAGAGTGAGCTCATTGTACCCTGAGGCAAAACCAAATTTGAAGTTATTAAAGGTTACAAAGGAACAGAAAAAGTAAAATAGTTCAGTACAAGGGACAGAATAATTTGTTAACCAAATAATCAAAGTGAAATTTAGTTGGTATAAACTTGTTTGTGCGATTATTATTTTCTATACAGCACTGAGTCGGTCTTTCAATACAAAAGTTGTTTTTTTTAACGATATCTGTAATTGGTTACACAAAACTACTGAACTACGCATAAGCTTCCGCGGTCGGTTATAAACTGATGTTCTCAAGTATAGGAAATAAGTAACTGTAATTTTATTTCTATTTTAAATTTCTCAAATCGTAATAAATATTATTTTAATTTTGATTCATAAGCCCTAGAAATAATTCCTTAATAATAAAAGGCCGATGAAGTAACAAATCAATAAAAAATAAATAAATTAATAAATAAATAAAAATAAAATATGAAAGCGTGTCTCTAAAACTAAATTCGGATAAAATAATGATAAACGAATATGTATTATATAATTTTTTAACAATTATTGAAAATTATATAAACATAATTTTTGTATTTAGAACTAAAAGTAAATATAAAATTTATATATTTGATATATTTAAAAATAAATCCATTTGAAGAAAAATTTCAAATGTTGGAATTAACTTTATTTTATTAAATAAATCTTGCTCTTCTTCTTACAACGATATAAATTGCTGGAAATTTTGTTTCTCAAACGGCTATTTGTTGGTTGTATCGGAAAGGGAGGGGGAGGGGTGGAAGAATGAGCGGCATGTCTTTGATGTTTTCCTGATAAGACCGAAACACAAGCAGAGCAAAGAGTGGCATCGCAGCCATGCTACCAAGCCATGTTTTCTTCTTTTTGTTTCTTCTTTATAATATTAATTCTATTTTTGAACATTATCCTTCTGGCCTTTTGATTTTTTAATTCAAAAGGAACGAATTTAAAAACATATATTTAAAAAAAAAAAAAAAAAA
>KZ652477.1:151484-168881 GCA_001010745.2 Gerris buenoi | reverse complement strand
TTTTTTTTAATATCATTATCAAAAGTAAAAGTAAAATGATTTCTAAACGACCACAACAATTCATTTAGAACACAATTCCCTTGTCAGCTTTGGATGTAGATAGTAAAGATGTATTTAATTTTTTATATTTTAATAACAAGGTTTTTATAAAGGGTGTTATTTAATAACAACTATATACTTATTATTAAAGATGTCTTATAAAAGGCTTAGTATGGTTTAATAACTATATAAATTCAACCTAAAGCATTTATTGTTTATAATAAACAAAAAAAAAAGAAAAAAAAGACGCCTTGCAATAAAATTATTAAATATAAATAAGACGATGAAATACATGAAATCATTAAATCTGTGTAATCAAAAGTTATTATATTAATAATAAAAAATAAATATGTATAAAGAACATAACTGGATTTTCTTTAGACATTTTTTTATGTGGTCGAAAAAAAAATACTTAAAAAGAAATAAAGAACAAAATGACGTCGTATTACTCTACTTTTAAAGATGAACAATAAATTATAATTGTAACATTAAATGAATAAGTATATAAAAACGCTGCTGCATTTATAAATGTGTATATTATATTACTATATATNAACAGTTTTTTTTTGTATTAATATTTAATTTTGATAATAAATTAATATTATTATCATTAATATTAATACTACTTTTATTTTTTAACTTACTTTCTTTAATTAAATGACATTTAATTATCTGTTATATTTATTGATCTATTTTTAATTATATTTATTTTTTTATTATTTTATAATAATTATTGCAATTTTATTACTAGTTGATTAATTTACATCATATTATTACATTCATTGGGATATAAAAGAAAAATACACAAATAGGATAAAAAAAAAGTAATATAAATTATGTATCTTTTCCTTGAATTCCAGTATAAGTTTTTATGTTATTTATAATAGAAATGGTATTATGGTAAATAAAATATAAGAAAGATATCAGTATTCATGGTATATTTTTATAAAAATGAAATATCTTTAGCTGCTTACTGTATTGGATGCATTTGATGCTTCACTGCGTTGGAAGGAATAATAGTTTTTTTTTAAATCTCAATAATATATATTTTTTAAAAAATAATGAAATAGTATATTTTGTGGATATCGTTCTTTTCTATGTTATATAGAAGATTTTTTTTCCTTTCTCCTTTACGATATAAAAGAAAGAAGAGGCTTCAAGCTCGAGTAACTTCTGAGTTGGACGAAGCGAACAATTCTCCGATATTCTTTAGAATGAATAGCACGCTTCGACGGGGTAATAGAGGGGTGTCATTCTTAAAGACCGCACACATATAACCTCGCACACAATACAACACACTGACACTGGGGAGAGAGAAGTAAAAAGTGTTTTGTCTGTAATTGAGTTACCACTGGAGATGAGAGGCACAAGACTAGAGTGTAGCTCCCCGAGTACATCTCCCTCCAGCATCCGCACCGACGTCTCAACATAAAAAATCCCATCTAATTGGTTCTACAGAGAGAATAAGAAAGAAAGCTTTCTGAAGAAGAGCAGAGCAGGAAAAAAAAAGCGTAACGGACGACGTAACAGAGAGAATACCGTAGTTCGGATAGATCACGGAATGACGGGTTCCGAGGTGTGTCACGTACAGTCTAGCACCACGTACCTTCCACTACAGTAAGGTTCTTCTCGCAGACAAACACCTTTGTGATCAACTTCAACGCCACTGGAAACACTAACCTTACATCTTGTAATGGCAGCCCTTCAGAAGACTTAATCGAAACATAAGTAGTATCGTAGATTCTTAGTACATAGTGAAATTGTAATTTGCTATTTTTGACCGTTGATAAAATAGACTGCCAATTGGTGTGGTACATAGCTTCCTCGCATTCTATCCACGTACTTTATTGTTATATTAACATTAACGTTATACATATTACTTTATTGTTTTATGTTTATTGTTATGTGTTTAAAACTATTAAAAAGTTTTTAGCGATCTTTAACACATCTTGGGGGTGTCGCTTTTACTAAAAAATTGTATTTGAAAAAAAAAGTTTGTCTTATTTAATAGCAGAATATTAATTTTTCCCCTTAAAACCTAAAATTCCAATTTTAAATTTGAAGTTCACGTTTACGCGAGCGTTGCGCGTGAACGCTTGAACGGATAACGTTGCCCAACTCGTCCTGGGTGTTGGTAAAATAAACATTTCTACCAAATTTCATCAAAATCGGTCGACATATACTCAAGTTATCGTCGCTCATTTCTTCGCGGACTCACAGACAGACACCAAAAATGTTCCCTGATGTCTGATACGGATTTCTGTCTTGGAATTTTTAAAAATCGGAGACGAAAAACTTTTTTGTTCTCAAAAGTGAACATAATGCTTCCGTTACCTTCGGTAAGCTCGGACGCAAAATGTTAATAAAGATATGAGAAGCTTCAAGGAACTCGTAATACCTCTCTACTTTGGGTAGGATCATTTTAAAATTATAGCCAAAAGGAGAATAATCGTATCAAAACCAGCAATTTTATTACATATCAACAGAATTGACATTAGTAACGTAATATAAAGTCTGGAAGACTTTACCAAGGGATACTCGACAATTAATGCCAAAAATCTGCATAAACAGTTTACAAGAGAGAGTAACTCGAATGTGAAAAATATTATTTATGAATTGAGTAAGTTATCAACTGTTATTCGTTCATCTATTGTTATTTAAAAAGTAAATGAATAAAAGGTTAAGAGGCAAAATTGATCACTTTGTACTAAAAATGAAAAAGAGAAAACAATCGAATGAATGAAAAGGACCTTTTGGTTATCTTAATTATAAAAAAATAAACTTGATGAAAAGCCATTATTATTCTGTAAAGAGTTGTCAAAAACATAATAATTAAGTAACCTTCGATCTTTTTTTCTCTCGCACCACTTTTTCTTTTCTGTATAAAAAATATTATAAAGAAATAAAATTGAAAAGAAGTGCTGATATTACTTTAGTCGGAAAAACAATAGGGATTAATAAATGTTGAACTTTTCAGCGAACCCCTTTCCCTCCACGGAGAAAAGCCACCGACCATCATAATGAAAAATAACTCGATGCGAACCCATCCTTTGTCTTCATATAGTAACGAGCAGATTAGTCCTTCTTTTCACTAGAACTTCAAACCCTCAAGCTTAACAACCGAGATAATAAGGAAACACAAACGAGAGAAACGGCCTAATAAAGTAATTAATATAAATTAATTATTATATGGAGAATAAAGGTTTAAACCAAGGTTTCTTATATAATTGTTAAAAATCCATCTAATTTGTGCTTAAAATATGGAGAATAAATATTGAAGATATTAATAATACAGTTTAAACCAAGGTTTAAAAACGTCATCTAATTTGTGCCAAAATATTACATCAAATAATAGCTCAATCAAGATCAAAAATATAAGCGATATTGTGTTTCAGTTTGTTGTCATTGTTAAACTGCTGGAAAGGGTTTAAAGATGTTTAGAGGTGGTTAGAGGTGTCTAGAGGTGGTTGGAGGTGGTTAGACGTGTTTAGAGGTGGTTGGAGGTGGTTAGAGGTGGTTAGAGGTGGTTGGAGGTGGTTNCGAGGGAGTAAATGAAGCTGGTGATCTTATGTTACCGCACCTGAGGAAGCCTGCTTGGGTCCCGGGAAGTATCGAAGCCCTTGAAGACGTACCTGAGGTACGGGGTACGGGTACCACCTGGGAACCGAGCAGAGCACAGGATAACAGCCCGGGACATCTGACACTGGACCGTCATGTGTTTCACTTAGTAAACTGTAGAGAGTACTTTGTGTTCGTCTCATAATTACTCTCTTCTGTTTAATGATAAGATGTTTATGACAATATAAAATATTTAGTGAATCAAGACCTTGGAATACCAATGCATATTAAAAATAGTCTGCAGATGTGTGTGGACATAGCTTCCTCGCATCCTATTACGTAATTTATTGATTATATTCTTCTACACGCCATTATTGTCTAATTGTTTAATTGTTTCCCCCGTTTTTTTTTAATCTGTCGAAATCGTTTTAATTTTTTACATGAATTCTATCTATTACATTACTTTAGCAACTTTTTTAAGAATGGAGACGTTTCAAATTAATCTGGGGCTATCTGCGGGTTACTTTCGATAAACTATAAAAGTTTCATCAGAAAAAAGTCAGATAAGTTTCAAAGCTATAGGTGTAAATAAATGAATGTTCGTGCGCTTGTGGAAGAGAAGCAAGTCGCAGAAGATTGAAACTTATATGGGACCAACAATTAGCTAATCATGACCTACCATCCAAATTTTATTAAAATCAACAGTTTTTATGATAATATGCTTGTTCGCCCAAGTAAGCAACAGACAGACCGACAGACACACACTTGTTCGCCCAAGTAAGCAACAGACAGACCGACAGACACACACTTGTTCGCCCAAGTAAGCAACAGACAGACCGACAGACACACACTTGTTCGCCCAAGTAAGCAACAGACAGACCGACAGACACACACTTGTTCGCCCAAGTAAGCAACAGACAGACCGACAGACACACACTTGTTCGCCCAAGTAAGCAACAGACAGACCGACAGACACACACTTGTTCGCCCAAGTAAGCAACAGACAGACCGACAGACACACACTTGTTCGCCCAAGTAAGCAACAGACAGACCGACAGACACACACTTGTTCGCCCAAGTAAGCAACAGACAGACCGACAGACACACACTTGTTCGCCCAAGTAAGCAACAGACAGACCGACAGACACACACTTGTTCGCCCAAGTAAGCAACAGACAGACCGACAGACACACACTTGTTCGCCCAAGTAAGCAACAGACAGACCGACAGACACACACTTGTTCGCCCAAGTAAGCAACAGACAGACCGACAGACACACACTTGTTCGCCCAAGTAAGCAACAGACAGACCGACAGACACACACTTGTTCGCCCAAGTAAGCAACAGACAGACCGACAGACACACACTTGTTCGCCCAAGTAAGCAACAGACAGACCGACAGACACACACGGAACGGATGATGTCTGAAACGGATTTCTTTCTTTGAATTTCTTAAATAGGACACACAAAATATTTTCGTTCTTCAGAACGATCACATAGCCTCCGTTACCTTTGGTAAGCTTTGATGCAAAACTTAAAAATAAAGTTAAAAAAACTTTGAACCAAAGAAGGAAGGAAAAACTCTCTAGAGGTGACGATGACCATGGAAATACAATTTTATTATAAGAATATATTATAAAGTATCTTTAAAATGATTGGGGCACTGCTATCTTTACTAGACTGTAAGGCAACGACATTACCAATAACATGCTGCTCTGAGATTCAAAGTACCCAACTAAAAAATATCTTGATCGAAGGAAGGCCTTGTTTCACAGGGGTAAGACAATCGTCTGAAATCATTAACCATAGACTCCCAACTCTGTGGTTCGATTCCTGAAAAGTTGAAACATTTTTAAAAACCAAAATTGTTTATAGATTAGACCATCCACCACTGTCATTTATTAATTATTAAATCTGATGCATAATTAATCTGATATGTTCGAGTGTATTTATTTTTTTTTTTTTTTATATGTAAATAATACAGATTTCAAATTATATAAATATTTATCCTAAAATGTTGAAGTAAAGTCAGGCCATTTCATTTGGTGTAAAGATCAAAGTTAGCAATATAATGCTATAAATTTCAATTTAACTTGTATGATACGAGTACATATATATATCATATATTAAATAGAAGACGTAAATGTGGTTTGATCCCAAGGATAAATGCATCGGTTATTTTGATCTCCGTTACAGCATTACTACTGAAATTCTTACTCCATATAGAATTTCTAATTATCGTATTCCAAGTGGATTTTCGACGTCGGTTACATCGGAATAGCTGAGTAAACCGATCACATGTTTTGTAAATAAAACCGTTTGATTCGAATTAATATTTGAGTTCGAAATATTTCCCTGAATCGATTAACATCTGTGTAAATAATACGGATTACTGGGCTTTGTCGACAGAAACAGAATATTTTTGTTTATCCGTCGACCGTGATGGAAAACAAACATTCATCATTACCGTTATTATCAGGAAGAGAAAACCAAATTAAACTATTTAGTAAATTTCTCCTGCCGCCGGGAATCGAACTGTTACATTGTACTGGTCGAAATATTGCAGGAAACATGAGGGCCGGAAGTCCATAGATAAATAAAATACAGAAACGTTACAATTATTAAATATTACTACGTATGAAATAACGTAGACATTTTTTCAATTTCTTCGAAAAAGTTCAAAATGACTGACTTTAGCTTGTAAAGGAAGAAACTTAAGCTTCTTGTATATTATGCGACATTAAGATAGTACATCTAAAAGTTTAACAAACCCTACATCCCACATTTAATTAAACTATTATTTATTTAATGAAAGACTTTCGGAGTCGTAAATATCAAACATTTAGTAAATACGATGTTACAACTCAGTAACTTACAGCATTATATACCCTCTCCTTACACCCAAATTACATCAAGGGTAGGGGGTGGGAGGGGGGAAAGCAACTCGTGCGAACTCACGTGTGTCAAAATTAAATTATTCGTTGAATTATCAGGTTGAAGAGAAGGGTCATATACGCAGCTCTGTATGAGATTGTTTCGCATATTTTGAACTCTGGGTGGTTTCGAAATTACGCCCTTTTGATAAGAGCACGAAATGTAATACTAATCTAAATTTAAACCTTTGTCTTGATGAATCATTTCATATTAATTCTTGTTACTCTACAATATTAATAAATGATAACAGATAACAATTGTTGATGAACAATGTTTAGTAGATTGTGGCTATAGTTGATGTACATGTTTTCACCCCTCTATTACTCACAGCTGTATTCTTATCCTGCAAAAATAAAGTCATTCACAACATTACCTTGAAGAAGGAAATATATTTTCCGAAACGTCGGTAAACTAATTTAACGCCTTTTACTTTTGACTATTCTTCGTTATCCAAACAATTTATTTAATTATTTAACAGTCGATATTCACCAATTATTCATAGTTGATATATTGTTTAACTCGCCTGTCAGCCGCTTGCTTCCGTCCAACTGCCAGATACATTATATGCCAGTTCATTGTACTCGTATGGACTCATACACTTAAAAGTACTTGATTTAAAGACTATTTTGGTGTCCCAATAAGAAATAAAATCGGTCAACAATTGCGGACGCTATTTATTGTTATTGACAAATGATTTGCTTAATAAAATAACGTTGTAGGTTGTAGATGATGATTCAATACAGTTTAGTGACATTTATTTGTAAATTGCCTATAAACTACCATAGCAAATATTTAGTATAGAACAGTATAAATGGAAATCTATTTTTTATTTTTTTTTTTAAATTTAGGAAATCCCCCCTCCCGCAGGTACTTATGCTATAAAAAAAATGATTTTTCTAATCCATTTTGCGGTTTAAGAAAAATCGAAAAAATTATTTCAAGCATAAACATAGAGGTAATCTGTGGTTAATATTTTTCATTTGGGCTGGTAAAAGCCCAAATGGGGGGAGGGGGTGGGGGTGTTAAAACTGAAAAATCAGTTCATCGTTGAGTGGGAATGATTTTAATAGAAATTCCCCCCCCCCCCCCCCCCNTTAAAACTGAAAAATCAGTTCATCGTTGAGTGGGAATGATTTTAATAGAAATTCCCCCCCCCTCCCCCCGATTGGGTTTTCAAGGGAGGTGAGGGGGGGAGGGGGGCTTTTAAACATTTCGAATAATTTGAGCCCTCAGAGGATTTGAGGAGGTGGAGGGGATGAAAGATTATACAGTGGGATAGAGACAGTACTGGATAATTCCCTGACTCGAATTTTCACAGTTTTCAAACAATTTAATTAATTTTGAAGTCTAATAGACCAGATCCCTCCTTCAAATATCAAATAAACGCACAGTTTTGTTAAAAGTAATTAAAAGAAATTAGTACGAAAAATAGAGAACTTTAATTATCGTAAGATAATTACATTTATGTTTCCTCTTCTGTCATAGTAACAAAATCCTACTTCTTTTTTAATTTATAATTATAATAAAACTTAAAATAAAATCAAGTTTAAACTATGTATATAATGAAATTTAAAAGTATAATAATTAATATAAAAATTCCATTTTCGAAATGACGGGAAGTGGTTCAAAATTGGGGTAATAGGTGTGCGATGAAACTTACAAAGCAAAGTAATATAAGACCAGTAAAAATAATTATTTCACAGCAGTTTAACGGATAAAACTTAATTTACTATTCAATGTAATATATTTTGTTTAAGAAATAATCCTCTTAATTTTACTTTTAGATATTTAAATATATATGTGTATATATTAACAGCGGCAGTTAAGTATTCTTTATTTGAATCAATTTCAATTAAATAATTTATAATTAACCGACAAATATTGATTACATTAATTAATATATTAATATCCTTGATTAAGTTTATTTAGGCTTTTAAAGGAATACCGTTAATAAGTTTTTAATTAAGTTGAGTAGGATTATATTGTTATAATGGAAAAAGGAACGCAAAATTATAATTTTATATTATTAATTCTCTCCTGATTTTCAGTAATGTTATAAAACAATTATTTGATGAAATTTTAATTAGTTTTAATGTAGTTACCTGTATTATTATCAGAGTTGTAGTAATAATAATACTTTTTGTTATTGGAAATGGTTTCATGTTATTTATTACTGTATATTTATTATTTTGATAAACTCACTGGTACAATGAAATGAGTAACTTTTTCTAAATCCTATCTATATAGTGATTAGGTATTAACTTTGATAACTTGCCTTCTGATTCTACATGATATTTTGTCGATTTCGTTCCTAAGTTCTCCTTCCGATTTTCACATAATAAGTTCATTTAAGCGATGTTTTGTTTTCATATTGCCAAAGTAAGTGATATGATTAACTTATAGATACCTCCGTAAAGTGGTGAGAAAGAACTTTAATAATTTTAAATTAAATGATGACTAGGTTTTATATATTTATCAATCTAAATAATGTAATTTCCTTCAACATCATTATAATATAAAAGGAGATAGTTTGCTATCGGTTGTACGGGTAAATAAAGTAAAGATGTTTAATTTTAGAATTTTTTTCATAATCATGATGCAATGATTTGCTGTGGTATTTCTAAAGACTTAAGTTTATGCCATTTACTTGCAGCTTCCAACAATAATTAACATTATTTCAGATTCGAGATGTTCAATTACCTCCTTAATTATCAAATCAATTGATGCGTTAAACATTATTGGCTACCAAATGAGTGTATTACTTTGAACAAGTGGTCAAATTACTGCACTATCAGTAGTTCTTTTCTTATCTAAACTGTATAAGTATATGTACATATATGCATATTATATAAAAAGATGTGACATTAGGGAAAGCAGTAACAATGCTATTTCTACAATTGAGTTGAGTTTTATCGTGGGTAGAGCGGTTGTGTATCGTATATACGACGCATAACAAAGCGAATCCAAAATACTTTTCGTTCCTCTTCAATCCGTATGAAATAATAAAATGATATCAGTTTTGCAACTTGCGTTGAAAACGGCGCGTTCTCCTTTTCACACCGGGCCCATAACATCTCAAAGGCAATTCAATACGTTGCAAACCTGACGGTATTATGATATCGTTTCTTTCTTCTTGTTTTCACTACGGTAACTTAGGTAACCAGGTCTAGGGGGGTAAAAAACAAAATGTATCGGATTGATTCTACAGAGGCAGCGTTACCGTTCCGCAGACGCCCTTGAACGCTAGTTATGTACTTTCAAACTGTGATTTATGCCGTCATTTTCAAACTTATTTCTACATTTCTTTTTTCATCCTTCAGATGGAGTAAATCAATTGATAAGGATCCCTTATAAACGATTTACACACTTTTTTAAACGATAACCTTGTTAATGTAATCAAAATGTTATCATTCACATGACGATATAAAAATAATGCGTGTAAAACAGCCGTACAAAATGTTTTAGTTTCACCACTTTAGTGAAGCCTTGTGCCTTGTCTACTTTGCTATCAATAAATTCATTGTTTACTTTGTTATTTTTTAATTTTACCACTTAAGGCAGCAATAAAATAAAATTCAATAAATTTAGACGACGATAAAAGAACGTATCTAAAATGACTTTAGAAACAATTGAGGAGATCAGTAAATTAATAATAAATCCGGTTAACAACAATTAAGATGGGTCATTTTAAACTTTCATTAAATACAATTCTACTATTTTAAAATAATATGACTGCAATATTATAGATTGCAAATACAAAATAACATTTTACGGTGTCGTTCAAGACCAAACTAATTCAATAAGGAATGATAAAGCCAATGTGATGAAATACAATGGTGGTACAGAACCTTCAACTGGGGTAATTCAACTACTTGCCTCACCATCAACCATACTTAGCATTTAAACTGATGCTTCTCTTGCCATCCCAAAACTTGTTACTCTTGTGTACTTAAATTATCTGGGAAAACTAACTTCACGTGAATAAAGCTTCTAAGGGTTAATGTCATTGATGTGTTAAAATACAAATCATTTGCTACGTTTTAAATGTACCGTCAAGTACCTATATTAAGTGCTTACTTAAGATAATTAAATAATACATCTGTGAGAGCTTAATATAAGTTTTTTGAGTCAAATTTATTTTAAATGTTATTTTGGTTCCATCTAATTGTATTTGCTTTTCATTGAAGTAATAAATGCCAGTACAACTCTTGAAAAAATCCATTTCCACTCGATTAGGCCTTGAGTGTGTTGTGTGTTCGATTATCTATTTTCTACGTGAAGCTTAATGATGTGATGAGTTAATTTGTGTCACATATTTAATAAAAGTATAAACTTACAAATTCAATCACTGCTTTTTAAATATGTTTTCTTTGTAAACATTTAAACAGAAGTTATTTGCTATTAGCCGTAGATTCGTATATTATTTAATTTTTTTTGTGGGCTTGATGTTTTATTTATTTATTTTAAAAAAAAACAAAAAAACTATTCATTGAATATTAGGTTCAGTTTGGAATATGGCCGATGGGAATTACAATGGGAAAAGTTGGTAACAATGGAATCTATCGGAATGAGGGAGAGCAAACTCAATTCAATTTGATTCCAACAAATCCAATTCAAAATTGACAGTTTGCTTTTACATTTTGGTTGCTCTGACTCGTTACACTTTGCTCTCACCCAAAACTTCAATACCTGCCTTAGTTTTGATAGTTAATAGAATTTATCTTCCGCAGTCTCAATTCAACAGCGATGAATAGATGAAGTTTTAAATATTAAATCAATGAATAAACTTGATATGCTTATTGCCAAATGTTTCTGACTCATTTTTACTTTTCCTCACTACCTATAATAGGAAAAGTATTTATTTTAAATAATTTTTGCACATGAATCTATTTTTACCATTCAAATTATTATAATAAATGACAACCAGGGGATTAGTCTAGTCAAGGCTGTAACATTTATTTTCTTTCAGTTTCGATCAATTTCGCAGGAAGGCTTCAAGGGATAGCTTATGGAAAAACTTTGATTTCTATAATAACTTTACATGTTTACGTAATGCAATCATAATAGAAGATTTTATTTTGATTGGAGAAGCTCAGTGGTTAAGATCGATAATGTTAGAGACAGTTAAAGATGGTTGAACGAGTTAATCAGAGGTGGTTAGAGATAGTTACTTATGACAATAGATGGTTAGAGTCTGTTAGCTGTAACCTGACGGAGGTAGTTTGATGTCGTTAGAGTTAGTTACAGACGGTTAGAGATTGTAAGGAGGTAGTTTGAGGTGGTTAGAGATTGTGAGGAGGTTGTTTGAGGTGGTTAGAGATTGTGAGGAGGTGGTTTGAGGTGGTTAGAGATTGTGAGGAGGTAGTTTGAGGTGGTTAGAGATTGTGAGGAGGTGGTTAGAGATTGTGAGGAGGTGGTTAGAGGTGGTTAGATATTGTAAGGAGGTAGCTTAAGATGGTTAGAGATGGTGAAAGGGTAGTTAAAAGAGGTTAAAGTTAATTAGAGATGGTTAGAGGTGAGAGATAATTGTGTACAATATGCAACAAATAATATATTTAACGTAAGAATGCATATGTACCTGTTAGCTAGACGGCCGCAGGCTGGCAGCCAAGATCAGTTGTTAATTGATCGAATTATTAAGTTTATACCATCATGAGATGAATCTGCCCTATTGCTAATCTAGCGTGCTTTATGTTACGCTAAATGTTCTCGGTTTTTTTCCCCATTTGAATTTGTAAAGCTACCATCAAGCCGATATATCATTGGTCGAGGTTTAATGTAGGTTTTGTTTAACCGGACTAAGCCAACATACATATATCCAGATATAATGCAAAACCGTTCTGTCTCATTAATCTTTATGATTTGCAATTCGCCTGCTATTTATTTAAACTTTAGTTTATGGGTCACCTGTTACCGTGGCGGTATTTTAATAGGTTTTCAGGAGTGGGTGAGTTGGAGGATAATATTACATTCGTATATTTTCCCCGTATAGTCGTACATTTACTCAAGTTTTTTTTTTTAGCTTCATTACCAATGTCATAAATTATACTTGCTTTCAGCCAACCGAAAAATGAAAAATCCGAGACTTTTAAAAACTACATTTTTTATAAAACTATACAAATTGCGGTAGGAATATATTACGTTTCAGTTGTAATTTGTGGACAGAGGGGTTACAAAAGGAAATATATATTCAATAAAAATTCAAAGACTAAATTTGCTTTGTTCGTTGTAGAAATTCCAGATTACATTTGTGTTTAATATGAATATGGACTCTGTATTTTAATTGGGAAAATTCACTGATGAAAGTGACTGAATTCGGTCTTAATTGAATGTTATTCATTGCGGCTCTGCTGCCATACATGTTGCAATTTAACTCTTTGAATTGTATTTACATTGAATACAAAATCTTGGTAAAACGATGAATTAAATATTACACAATTAATGTTTATTAATTAATTATTTACTTGCTTCGATGCGTTTGTCTGTTATTGTTTACTGATGGTTACTATAAACCGCAGTTAGTAGAAACCGATGTGAACAAAATATGAGTTGTTCGGAATCATCTGTAACAATAAACTGATGGATTGAGTTTTGTTTACTTAGGGATTCAGAGTAACCGTGGTAGTGAAGGCATCTCTCACTTCTGCTCATCTATGAATCAATGTAAAGGTCTAGGTCACAGGTCGCTTAAGCACTTTGATTTTCAAAGCTTACCAATTTGTAACTGTATTCCCTTCGGCAGTAAATTGTTATGTAATGTGACAAAACTCCGTTTGGAGCCAAATTCAATAACCCATCTCTGGGTATATAATATATTATTTATACATATATCCTTTCCTATCTATTTTTAGTATAGATATTTATATATTTATTTTGCTTCCGAGCTTACCGAAGGTAACGGAAGCATTGTGTTCACATTTGAGAACGAAAAACTTTTATGCCTGCGATTTTAAAAATTCCAAGACAGAAATCCGTTTCAGACATTCTTTTTTTATTCAGTTATTCTTTTTTTGGTCTCGTGACTGTCTGTCTGTCGGTCTGTGTGTCCGACAATAACTTGAGTAAATTTCGACAGTTTTTAATGAAATTTAGTAGACATGGTTATTTTACCAACGCTCAGCACGAGTTCGGTGGTCAACATTATCCGTCTAAGCCGTTCACGCGTAACGCTCAGCACGAGTTCGGTGGTCAACATTATCCGTCTAAGCCGTTCACGCGTAACGCTCAGCACGAGTTCGGTGGTCAACATTATCCGTCTAAGCCGTTCACGCGTAACGCTCAGCACGAGTTCGGTGGTCAACATTATCCGTCTAAGCCGTTCACGCGTAACGCTCAGCACGAGTTCGGTGGTCAACATTATCCGTCTAAGCCGTTCACGCGTAACGCTCAGCACGAGTTCGGTGGTCAACATTATCCGTCTAAGCCGTTCACGCGTAACGCTCAGCACGAGTTCGGTGGTCAACATTATCCGTCTAAGCCGTTCACGCGTAANTCTTTTTTTTAGTAAAACCATCAGTGACACCGCTATGAAGTGTTAAAGATCGCTAAAACTATATAGTTTTTACAAAAATAAACAATAATAAATAATAATAACAATAATAATAATAATAAACAATAATTTTAATGTTAATATAACAATAAAGTACATGATAGGATGCGAGGAAGCTATGTGCCGCACTAATTTTCAGTCTATCTTTTTTGTGAAAAAATAGAATAATCAATAAAGAAAAAACGTGTTGACCAAACACATAAAATAAGACACGAGTTTTTGTTGTTTTTAAAGACGTTTAGGGAACATTTGAGCACGTGAATCCCTTTAACATATAAAGCTTCTGTCTGACAATGTGTAGATCAGTCAACGAAAAGAACCAACTTTACATAGAAAACTAAAGAAAACAGAAAACAAAGGTCTAGAGTCACTAGAAGCTGTTTCATTCTATTTATGTTAATGAGAAAGTTCCCTAAAGTGGTAAAGAAAAAAAAACTAATATGTATTTGTGTGATAGTTTTGTATATACACGGTGTGTCAATGAATTTTCTAGTAGTATTAGTGAAGTTGTTTATTCTTTTTCTATATTATGCGTGTTGTGTGTATATACGGTGTTTGTATGTCGACTCTGTTCAAACAAATGACACAATACAATGTAAATACAAATAACTGGGAGAGAGCCCGAGCGGAAGTCAGATCTGTGACGAGTGGTGGGGGTACAACAAAAGTCGACTGTTGCGTTCACAGCTTGTACACATAAAAGTGTAAATTTTCTCTTTACTTATAGCTTAACTGACTTTTTTTTAAATAAAAATTGTTTCGTTTTCTAGAAGAAACTAAAACCACACTACACACACACAACATTTTGCACATAAAGTATAATAATTTATAAATATAGTAACATATATTTTGCAATGCTTATAATACTGAGTCTAAAAGAGAAGAGTGAATAAATCTATAAGATCAATAATTGATTATTATTATTATATGAGTTTTTGCTGAGATGCACAATTAATTATTGTTGCGTTAACGGCTAATAACATAGTTAATAAGTTATAGTTTATAATTTACTATAAAATAAATGTATAATTATTTTATCACTCTATAAACAAGACGACACTAATTATCACGAAAAAAGTATTCATTTTATACTAAATAAAATGATGATTAAAATATTCAATAAAACTAAAACATTCTGCTTAACAAACTGTGGTTTGTTTTGGCTTCAGCGATGTGACGAATTTGATCTGTCTGACCTACCACTGGTTTATTATTGTAATAGTAAGTAAGGATTCCAATTTGAATATCACTTGTGAGTTAATTATAATATTTATTTTCTTCAAATAAGCCGATTTGTCTGCTGTTTAAAACTTTTCTCACCTCATTTCCCCGCTTAGAGAGCCCCGGAGAAGAAACCTTTCATTGTCATGTGTGAAGACAAGCCTCTGAGTAATATTATCCAAACAAATATAAAAATATCTCTTTTTAGTATTATTCTAAACGAATCAGTGTAACGTGTTTATTTCTCCGCTGTTTAAGAGGATTTAAACAATTTGCCGAAACATGAATTGGTTAAAGTTGCGTTAACACCTTGTATTACGTTTCATTGTGTCTTTTCGAACAATGCGACGTTTCGTAAATTATTTTACGGCTCTGCTTCTCGTATTAAAAGCTTTAACAGGTGTTGACAATCGACAATGGCACATGTTTTACGTAATATTTAAAAGAATAAAGATTTAGCTTGTATTTTATAATTGTTAATAAAGCAAAACTTTTTTTTTTTTTTTAATAAAAAAAAACTATTCATAGTTGTTATGCAAAAGCGTAAATTTTAGTACACTTTTTTTTCGCTCCTGCCTTTTAATTTATTTTTAATTTAGCAGAACGTATATAAGTCAAACATCAATCTTTTTACACACTAACTCAATTAACCTTATATTTACATTTTTATAAGAAACTACTGGTATTGTAATATAGGTTTAATATTATATTGCTTACATACATATAAGTAAATGTTACATGTAATATATAATGGATATAACGAAACAACAGTTCTTTAGATCTAAATGTTCTATTTTTTAAAAAGATTCTGCCGCCTTACTTCACAAAGTAGAATATATCGTATAATTAACTTTTTTAAAAAAAAAAATTAAATAATAAGATTTCATTTTTTTCATAAATATTATGTCAACGAATTAGAGCATTTATTTAAAAAATGTAAGACTTTGAGCTGTAGACATTTCTTGAAATTTTTGTGAATTGAAAAAGGCGTTTGTTTTAATAAATGGTAAACAAACTTTTAAATGGGCGCCATGTTAATACGGCCGCCATGTTAATAGGGCTGACTATGTTCAACTGGTTAACGAACTTGTAAATTGCCTAGGGAGCCTTTTTGTGTGCTGCAAGCAAATAATGAGCCAATTAATGCAAACTTTTTATTAAAACAACTCGTATTGTAAAAAGTTTTATATTATTATATCATTATGATAGTTTTATGATATTGTATATTTTATGATATTGTATATTATTATCTATACAATTAGTGTTGATATATTATTATCATATTGTATTTTTTTAAATTTTATTTGAATGCTCAACTTATTATTTAAGTATAACAAAAATTTAGTTAATATCTGTTTAAATAATCAACTTAAGGATTAGTTGAAGTTTTTAAGCTGATTCAGTAAATATCCGATTACAAAACTTCGTTGTTAAATAACATTGTTATGTTTCTTCTTTGCCTTTAAAAAAAATTACAATAGACAATCGACGTGTTGTTTAAATGACTAATTTTTAAAAAATAAAAATGAAGAAAAGAAAAACAGTAGCTCCTTAAAAAGAACCGAAAGCATTTCGTTAAAAATACATTGAAAGTTAAAACAAAAAAAAGTTATATACATTTATATATTTTTTTAATATAATTTCAACCCATTTAAAAACTTTTGGAGTCGCAAAGCGTTGCGACACTTCCATTTTTTTCTCACTTTTTTAATGGTAAAAATCTTAGTTATTTTTTTAAAAAGGAAAGTGACGATAGAGCAGTTGAGATAAGACTAAAACTCTCAAAGCAACAAAACCCAAAGAAAAAAGTAAAAATAAAAACCTTCAAATAGAGAAAAAAAAAATTAGGTTAAAAACTTTGTTTTTTACTTTTTTAAAAGTGATAATTATGAACAAGTTTAGTGTCGGTTGGAACACGGAGGAAATTACCAAAGTTTGCATTAATTAGGTAATTAGTAAGGACCAAAGGACCTTCTTCAAATTAATTCTCAGTATTCCCTCTTTTTTAATGCTTTTTTCCCCAACTTTTTCTCTGAATCGTTTATTTATTTTTTTTTTTAGTGCATACACAGTAGTTGAAATTAAAAGAACTTTAT
>KZ652477.1:100198-115815 GCA_001010745.2 Gerris buenoi | reverse complement strand
TTAAAAAAAAAAAAAAAAAAAGGTTTTTTTTTCTTTTATACATAGTATCTGTATAATGAATAAAGGAAATTTATTTTTTTTTTAATGTTATAAAAGAAAAATAGTTAAATGGAATCGGTTTGTGTAAAAATTTATTTTTTAAAAAAGAAAAACGTCTAAAATCCTTAGTGAGAGAAATGCCTTTACATTGTAAGGAATCTTGTTCAAACGTAAAAATAGAAAGACGGCTGTTTTTAACTTAACGTTTTTAACTTTTCCCCCCTTCAAGCTCTGGGGAAAACAACAACTCGGTTTTCTTTATTTTTTTTAAGTTGTAAACGAGTTGCTTTTAGAAAATAAGTTGAGAGGAAAAATAGGGAGGAAAATTAGTCTTAGTTAAAAATATTGTTAAAAACAAGTGGGTTTTCTTTGCAACAGTTATATTACCAAGAATGGTTGATTTGTTTCTTTTGTGCAATGAATTTTACATATTTTATTTATTTCCGACTTAAAATTTTCTTCTGGCTATCTGTTATTGTGTTTCTTTATTTTCATATTGGGTTTTTATTGCTACGTTTAATATTATAAGTAGAAGATTGGTTGTATTTACCGATATTTTATGATAATCGAACATGATTATATTTAATTAACATAACACATTTTTTGTCCTTTTTATTCATATTGTGGTTTAACTAATATATATTTTAGATTTGCCAACTTGTGCGTTTTATTCAGGTGTTTAATATCATTATTATAATTTGAAATTGTTTAAGATAAGAATTAGTGAAATTGGAAATTGTTAGTGATACCAAATTTGTGGAAGGACCTACGAATTTTAGGTCTGTTGCCACAACGCTATCTCTTAAGCCCATTCCCATAGACTAACATAGATTCTTTCGTATGGAAACAGCTTCCCATAGAGCAGACAATATATTGTGTTTATATATTAAAGCACGATTAATAATACTGAATCCTTTTAGCATTTAAAAAGGGAGAACATGATAAATACGAATTAGTGTAATTAAATATGAAATGTTAACGAGTTTAAATAATAATTACACAAGACGTATTTTAATTTATTTGCTCGAGAGAAAAGCGGGTTAGAATAACAAGATTGTCTTTACGACCGGCAGCGCGGTAAAGGATTTAAGGGTGTTCCCCAGGGGATTTCAAAGACTCCACATATCTTCTCATTCTCCATACGTAGCTTCCGTCTCCTCTCCCGTCTCACCTTAATATGAAATACACCGCCTTTTATCTTTTATTTGGTTAACGTTAAAAACTTGTTTCGCGTAAATTTTTATTTGTCGCTTCTTTCGCTTTATCAAGAGCGTACCGAGTGTCTTATTACGTTAAAATGTACGAGTATGTATAAAGATGAAAATGAATTGTATAATTGTAGTTTTAAATATAATTATCTTGTTTTAATTATTCTGTTATGTGCATAAAATTTACTAGGCCTTCATTATATTACATCGTAGATTGTATAAATTAAAAAAAAAAAAAAACAAGTACATTAAATAGTCCTGAAATCTCGCGTACACGGAACAATTTGAATTAATACTAGCTGTATACCGGTTCTTTACGGTTTATGTTCTATCATTTTAGGTCTTTCGGCTAGTCTTGCTTACCCTTTTCATTCCCATACCTATATTTCTACGTTTTCGATATGGTTTATCATCCCATATTATCTCCTAGTTATTGAATGTTATTAAATATTGAATTTTTTATGCACTGTAAATAAAAACTGATTAATTTGCTCCCTACCGGTTTTATATAATATATATTTTTTAAATACTTTAGTACATCATTTTATTTTTTTATTTTTTTATAGTTTATCCAATTATTTATTTTTAATTCTTCCTCTAGTTTCTCTGGTTCGTTCTTCCCCCTTTTATTTTTGTTAAAAATTATGTATAATAATACCACTAATTACATATAATTTAAAATTATTATCATTATGTAATAATAATGGGTGAAAATGAAGTCTAGAACGTATAAATTAATTTGTTTGACCCATTTAGAGTTTATTAAAATGTTTTCCTCGCCCTCATAGTTAATTATTATTCAGTTTCATGTATATTAATGCTAAATACAAATTTTATGTAATTTCAATTGAAAAAATATAAAAAAATAAAAAGGGCAATAAAAATAGAAGAATATTGTAGTTTACCTTCTATTTTATACTATTATGTCTAGACTTGGATATTTAAATATGAAAAATTACCAGGGTTTCTTTTCATTTATTAAAAATGATCACGAAAAATGGGTCAATATATCACTCGAAAAAAAAGCATTAATTTAAAAGAATCATTTCTGTCTGGATCATAAACATTTTGAGGAAATGCATCACAAAAAAATAATGTCTAGATCATAAACTTATTGAATTGAATTTTATATTTATTTTAGGTCAAATGAACTGCAACGTGGAAAAAAAANATGTCTTCACCGCTTCTTTCTTAAGAGAACCGAGATAAAATAATCAATATTAAAATAATTAATTAGAAAATGAGATCATTTTGAGTTAACGAAATGGTTTGGAATCTCCTGTAGCTATAAATATCTCTAAGTGACCACAAATATTTCTGCTACAACAACAGCTTTCTCACACATACTTCTGCGTATTAGGACATTTTGAATTCGAAGGCAAGAAAATTTATTTCATGATGACAATGCTTCCTTTACCTTAGGTAAGCTTGGAAGCAAAAGTAAGAAAAATATAGTTTATTTGATAAATAATCTAGTAACAAAAATATGTTTACTTACGCTCTAATTATTTTATCGAGTGTTCAGAAATTTGAAATAGCATTATAACCATGACTAGAATAACTTTCTAATACTTGATGGTGTGATGATCTATCGCTCCGAATACCTTGAAGAGAAATGGGACGAACAGCGGCTACACACCGCTCCGGTGCCTGACGCGGTGAAAAGGTCAATCTAACAACGTTAAAATCATTCACGGACATGAACCCGTTGATTTATGGGTAACCCATGTCAAATTCGCATCTACTCGAACAATAACAGCTTCAGTTCCAGTTTCGATCCCAAAACAGCGAAACTCACTGAAAACACATTTGAATTCAGTCCGATATTGAATGTCTACGAGAGGTTTCACTTGAAGGGTTTTCGGTAAATATTTGACTGGAGGAATATTAAGACAAGAAAGTCTTCTAAATACTTAAAACGGAACGAAATAAAGCTTCTGCAAACATTGTGTACGAGAATATATTAAAAATTCTCCGTATAATATATTGCTATCTCTATTTCTTATATTTATTTCACTGTTGAGAATTGTTGGTGCTTTTTTGTCCTCGGGGTTTTTGTCTGAGTTTGGAACTGTCCAGATTTAGAGTTGTAATAAAAATCCGGGACTCGTTTATATGCAAACAGTTGTGAGATAATTCGATAAAAACCTGGAGATTTGGAGATTCTTTCTTTCTTCACTTAAATAAATAAGTAGTTTCGGTTTACTTTGATATTCCGTTGCGATTCTGTCAGAACAATTAATTACTAACCTATTTCAGAAGAGATGTTTCTATTCAAATATAAACTCTTATTAAATATTATAATTATCTCTTAATTTTTGTAACATTTGTCTTATTTTTTTCTTTTTTTTTTCTTTTGGGTTTTAGTCCTGTTCGACAGCTTATTAGGTCATTATTAATTTGTCTTATTGTTTAAATCTCCGTACAAATTATAATGAGCTTATAAGGCTTNAAAAATTATGTATAATAATACCACTAATTACATATAATTTAAAATTATTATCATTATGTAATAATAATGGGTGAAAATGAAGTCTAGAACGTATAAATTAATTTGTTTGACCCATTTAGAGTTTATTAAAATGTTTTCCTCGCCCTCATAGTTAATTATTATTCAGTTTCATGTATATTAATGCTAAATACAAATTTTATGTAATTTCAATTGAAAAAATATAAAAAAATAAAAAGGGCAATAAAAATAGAAGAATATTGTAGTTTACCTTCTATTTTATACTATTATGTCTAGACTTGGATATTTAAATATGAAAAATTACCAGGGTTTCTTTTCATTTATTAAAAATGATCACGAAAAATGGGTCAATATATCACTCGAAAAAAAAGCATTAATTTAAAAGAATCATTTCTGTCTGGATCATAAACATTTTGAGGAAATGCATCACAAAAAAATAATGTCTAGATCATAAACTTATTGAATTGAATTTTATATTTATTTTAGGTCAAATGAACTGCAACGTGGAAAAAAAAACAAAAAAATAATGTACTATAAATAGCAAAAACAAAATGGCAAATACTTTGTTCCATGTCAGACACATCTAAATATAATATAAATACATTATGCAGCAACGTTAAATAAAACATTTTCCCCGAATCCGAAATAATACTCGGGATGAAATAAGAAGAGGGGTGTGCTTTGAATATATTTCTAGTTTTCATGTTTCAAAGACAAGAAACAATGTAAATAAACTCGTGAAACAATGTAAATAAACTCCGTGTAACAATGTACATCATGTGTAAGCATTTACATGGTCGTTCACCCAAATACTGTTCAACCTATTGTGTACTTCTTCAATAGGTAGTTAATCATAAAATAACTGTTAACTGAATAAAGCAAATAAAAGAATCAATTTTTATTTTTTATTTTTTTCTCTATTTAATATAAAGTCATAAATAACAGCGAAAAAAACGGAGAGATTTAGTACGGGAAATATTATTTTAAAAATGAAAATAAATTTCAATATAATTTATTATTGTCGTGATAAGAGATAAGATAATTTAAAAAATGCAATCGTTAATCATTAATAAATAGTTAAATAGTGACAATTTATTTATAATTTTTTATAATATTTATAGTAGGTCGAATATTGGAGAGACGTTTTACTGATAAGCATTGATTTAGGCGGTAATATATCTTAAAGAATTACCATTCTACTTCCCATCAATGTCTTCTTTCTTAAGAGAACCAAGATAAAATTATCAATATTAAAATAATTAATTAGAAAATGAGATCATTTTGAGTTAACGAAATGGTTTGGAATCTCCTGTAGCTATAAATATCTCTAAGTGACCACAAATATTTCTGCTACAACAACAGCTTTCTCACACATACTTCTGCGTATTAGGACATTTTGAATTCGAAGGCAAGAAAATTTATTTCATGATGACAATGCTTCCTTTACCTTAGGTAAGCTTGGAAGCAAAAGTAAGAAAAATATAGTTTATTTGATAAATAATCTAGTAACAAAAATATGTTTACTTACGCTCTAATTATTTTATCGAGTGTTCAGAAATTTGAAATAGCATTATAACCATGACTAGAATAACTTTCTAATACTTGATGGTGTGATGATCTATCGCTCCGAATACCTTGAAGAGAAATGGGACGAACAGCGGCTACACACCGCTCCGGTGCCTGACGCGGTGAAAAGGTCAATCTAACAACGTTAAAATCATTCACGGACATGAACCCGTTGATTTATGGGTAACCCATGTCAAAATCGCATCTACTCGAACAATGACAGCTTCAGTTCCAGTTTCGAGCCCAAAACAGCGAAACTCACTGAAAACACATTTGAATTCAGTCCGATATTGAATGTCTACGAGAGGTTTCACTTGAAGGGTTTTCGGTAAATATTTGACTGGAGGAATATTAAGACAAGAAAGTCTTCTAAATACTTAAAACGGAACGAAATAAAGCTTCTGCAAACATTGTGTACGAGAATATATTAAAAATTCTCCGTATAATATATTGCTATCTCTATTTCTTATATTTATTTCACTGTTGAGAATTGTTGGTGCTTTTTTGTCCTCGGGGTTTTTGTCTGAGTTTGGAACTGTCCAGATTTAGAGTTGTAATAAAAATCCGGGACTCGTTTATATGCAAACAGTTGTGAGATAATTCGATAAAAACCTGGAGATTTGGAGATTCTTTCTTTCTTCACTTAAATAAATAAGTAGTTTCGGTTTACTTTGATATTCCGTTGCGATTCTACCAGAACAATTACTAACCTATTTCAGAAGAGATGTTTCTATTCAAATATAAACTCTTATTAAATATTATAATTATCTCTTAATTTTTGTAACATTTGTCTTATTTTTTTCTTTTTTTTTTCTTTTGGGTTTTAGTCCTGTTCGACAGCTTATTAGGTCATTATTAATTTGTCTTATTGTTTAAATCTCCGTACAAATTATAATGAGCTTATAAGGCTTAATGAAAACGGAACATCGTGATTAATATTTAGATTCCGACAAGGTCCATTGTTAAGTATACATGTTTGACATACTGTACTTCATTATTGAAACTTAAAAGTATATTGTAGAAAGGTATTGTGGACTTCTTTAGAATTTCAGTCTCAGAAGAGGGTATTTATTTGGAATAAAAATCCTTTTTAATACTTTTTTTTAATACATCAAAGCTTTCGCCCAGGGAACCTGAGCTTCTTCAGTGATAATCTACAAATAATAGATGCAAATGACATCTATTATTTGTAGATTATCACTGAAGAAGCTCAGGTTCCCTGGGCGAAAGCTTTGACGTATTGAAAAAATCTATTAAGAAGGACTTTTATTCCAAATAAATACCCTCTTCTGAGACTAAAAAGTATATTTTTAATTTTTTAGATGCTTTAAATTACCCTCCATGAAGGATTTGATCTCGGTGAGACATGATGCCCCACAGATAAGCGATGTAGCCGATCGTCGGCATTTAAAAGATACGACGAAGAAAATCTAGAGTTAAACTCTTACCGTTTGAAAAGAGATCCTGAGTTTTGCTCTAATAGTTGAATCATCGGTCACTTTAAGACCGATGATTTTGTCTTGTGTCAAACTCCTTGAAAATAACCCAGCATCTGCTACCGATAGAAAACACTTTAACATCTAATTTACAGCTTTTTGTGTGATACGGTTTTTACCGAGAAAAAAGCTTTTGGATTCGGTTATTGCTCGTGGTTAAACGGGCAGAAATAAACTGGCCTGTATAGAAGTCTTCTTACAACCGTCAGGTAGGTTCGGAAGTCTTTTTTCTTATCCACTCTGTCGGTGGCCGGCAAACAATGACAACTCGAGAAGTCTGACAATGCACGGCCAAGAGGCCAAAACCAGAACAATAAAATGTAACCTTCGACTTGTTTCTTCCTTCTGCAGTTAGAAGTTCTTCACAAGTCACCATCAATCTGTCTTTAAGTGCATTCCAAACTCCAAACCAAAAAACAACAATGCGACTTATACTCATGAACCGAAAACAACAAAGAAACCAGTATTTTTACCGACAAATTTCTCGCATATTTATTTTTTAGAAATCATTAGTACAATATGAATATATTTTTTATAACATATTGACTGTAATATATATACATTGTATTTGCTGTAGGTCAACACATTAAGAGTACAGTTGAACAATTAGATAGGTCTTTTTTGTTAATTTTTATTTATTTTTAATATTTTTTATGGGGCGCCCCCAAATATTAAGCTGAAATTTGGTAAGTTATCAATTTCGCCTGGGATTGTCAGATTTGTCAGAACATAATGACCAAATTTGATGGCAACGGCTGTAGTAGTTCAGTGTCAAACTGCACATATCACAGACTGTTTATTTTTTTATAATAAATATGTTTTTAAAACTGGTTTTTGGACTCAGAGGGCTCTAAAACGTGTAAATGGATGGAAGTTCTGTTTGTATGAGAGAAAGTAAAAGGGACAAATAAAGTTTGTTTTTAGTTTTGTAAAGCTCATAACTCAGCGGGCGATGCATTAAACACGGATACGAAGTCAAAGAAATATAAATATGTAAACATTATTTATCTCGTTCGTTTTATTTCCCTGCTAATTAATCCCTCTCACGATATTTTTTTCTAAAATCAAGTTCAAAGGCAAAAGGACCATTTTCATTTTGATGCCGTCGCAGGAAAAACTCCATATTTTCATGGAGTATTTTCCTCGTTCACTTTGCTAAGTGCAAAATATATGTATTTTAATATATGTGTGTTTTTTCTATAATTTATCCGACACGGCTTTTTTGAAATATTTTTTCGTCTCATTTTTTTTCTCTGATGAAACAATTTTTTTTAACATCTGAATTTGCCTTTTAAGAAGACTTATTCTATTTTTTGTCGAGCCCTACATCTCACCTCGACTTACTAAAAGCTCTGCTGGGTTTCCATCTCGCTGCCTTGGAGAGAACTCGGTTTGCTGCTTCTCTCGCTGGTGAATATTTAAACACGGCTAATGCAATGCCTTGAAATGATTCCCTGAAAAGCTAAAGGGGTACTTCACTTAGTAAGATCTGCTTTTTTCCTCCATTTTGTCTCACTTATTTCGTCCAAAGTACTATTTCTTTCTTCTCTCTCAGACATTCATTTATATATATANCCTTGGTGCGTTCAGAACAGTGGGTCTAACTTAAGACCCTTGGTGCGTTCAGAACAGTGGGTCTAACTTAAGACCCTTGGTGCGTTCAGAACAGTGGGTCTAACTTAAGACCCTTGGTGCGTTCAGAACAGTGGGTCTAACTTAAGACCCTTGGTGCGTTCAGAACAGTGGGTCTAACTTAAGACCCTTGGTGCGTTCAGAACAGTGGGTCTAACTTAAGACCCTTGGTGCGTTCAGAACAGTGGGTCTAACTTAAGACCCTTGGTGCGTTCAGAACAGTGGGTCTAACTTAAGACCCTTGGTGCGTTCAGAACAGTGGGTCTAACTTAAGACCCTTGGTGCGTTCAGAACAGTGGGTCTAACTTAAGACCCTTGGTGCGTTCAGAACAGTGGGTCTAACTTAAGACCCTTGGTGCGTTCAGAACAGTGGGTCTAACTTAAGACCCTTGGTGCGTTCAGAACAGTGGGTCTAACTTAAGACCCTTGGTGCGTTCAGAACAGTGGGTCTAACTTAAGACCCTTGGTGCGTTCAGAACAGTGGGTCTAACTTAAGACCCTTGGTGCGTTCAGAACAGTGGGTCTAACTTAAGACCCTTGGTGCGTTCAGAACAGTGGGTCTAACTTAAGACCCTTGGTGCGTTCAGAACAGTGGGTCTAACTTAAGACCCTTGGTGCGTTCAGAACAGTGGGTCTAACTTAAGACCCTTGGTGCGTTCAGAACAGTGGGTCTAACTTAAGACCCTTGGTGCGTTCAGAACAGTGGGTCTAACTTAAGACCCTTGGTGCGTTCAGAACAGTGGGTCTAACTTAAGACCCTTGGTGCGTTCAGAACAGTGGGTCTAACTTAAGACCCTTGGTGCGTTCAGAACAGTGGGTCTAACTTAAGACCCTTGGTGCGTTCAGAACAGTGGGTCTAACTTAAGACCCTTGGTGCGTTCAGAACAGTGGGTCTAACTTAAGACCCTTGGTGCGTTCAGAACAGTGGGTCTAACTTAAGACCCTTGGTGCGTTCAGAACAGTGGGTCTAACTTAAGACCCTTGGTGCGTTCAGAACAGTGGGTCTAACTTAAGACCCTTGGTGCGTTCAGAACAGTGGGTCTAACTTAAGACCCTTGGTGCGTTCAGAACAGTGGGTCTAACTTAAGACCCTTGGTGCGTTCAGAACAGTGGGTCTAACTTAAGACCCTTGGTGCGTTCAGAACAGTGGGTCTAACTTAAGACCCTTGGTGCGTTCAGAACAGTGGGTCTAACTTAAGACCCTTGGTGCGTTCAGAACAGTGGGTCTAACTTAAGACCCTTGGTGCGTTCAGAACAGTGGGTCTAACTTAAGACCCTTGGTGCGTTCAGAACAGTGGGTCTAACTTAAGACCCTTGGTGCGTTCAGAACAGTGGGTCTAACTTAAGACCCTTGGTGCGTTCAGAACAGTGGGTCTAACTTAAGACCCTTGGTGCGTTCAGAACAGTGGGTCTAACTTAAGACCCTTGGTGCGTTCAGAACAGTGGGTCTAACTTAAGACCCTTGGTGCGTTCAGAACAGTGGGTCTAACTTAAGACCCTTGGTGCGTTCAGAACAGTGGGTCTAACTTAAGACCCTTGGTGCGTTCAGAACAGTGGGTCTAACTTAAGACCCTTGGTGCGTTCAGAACAGTGGGTCTAACTTAAGACCCTTGGTGCGTTCAGAACAGTGGGTCTAACTTAAGACCCTTGGTGCGTTCAGAACAGTGGGTCTAACTTAAGACCCTTGGTGCGTTCAGAACAGTGGGTCTAACTTAAGACCCTTGGTGCGTTCAGAACAGTGGGTCTAACTTAAGACCCTTGGTGCGTTCAGAACAGTGGGTCTAACTTAAGACCCTTGGTGCGTTCAGAACAGTGGGTCTAACTTAAGACCCTTGGTGCGTTCAGAACAGTGGGTCTAACTTAAGACCCTTGGTGCGTTCAGAACAGTGGGTCTAACTTAAGACCCTTGGTGCGTTCAGAACAGTGGGTCTAACTTAAGACCCTTGGTGCGTTCAGAACAGTGGGTCTAACTTAAGACCCTTGGTGCGTTCAGAACAGTGGGTCTAACTTAAGACCCTTGGTGCGTTCAGAACAGTGGGTCTAACTTAAGACCCTTGGTGCGTTCAGAACAGTGGGTCTAACTTAAGACCCTTGGTGCGTTCAGAACAGTGGGTCTAACTTAAGACCCTTGGTGCGTTCAGAACAGTGGGTCTAACTTAAGACCCTTGGTGCGTTCAGAACAGTGGGTCTAACTTAAGACCCTTGGTGCGTTCAGAACAGTGGGTCTAACTTAAGACCCTTGGTGCGTTCAGAACAGTGGGTCTAACTTAAGACCCTTGGTGCGTTCAGAACAGTGGGTCTAACTTAAGACCCTTGGTGCGTTCAGAACAGTGGGTCTAACTTAAGACCCTTGGTGCGTTCAGAACAGTGGGTCTAACTTAAGACCCTTGGTGCGTTCAGAACAGTGGGTCTAACTTAAGACCCTTGGTGCGTTCAGAACAGTGGGTCTAACTTAAGACCCTTGGTGCGTTCAGAACAGTGGGTCAACCTTTTTCACACATTGTACAATAATGTGTTTAACAACTTTGAATATCCATCATTAGTCTATAAACAGTCTCTGAATTGTTATATATCAAGTCCAGACCTACATTATCTCGTACTGATATTACAAAATTACCGCTACTTAATTGAATTTATTGAATATAAAATTGTATCAAAAAAAAAGTATTACTTTTTATTGATTATTAGTCTCGTAATTAACACCAATCTCATGTATAATTACAAGAAGGTAGAACGGAAAAGAGAATTGCAATTTTTTAATAGGAATGAAATAGAATCTTTCGTAATTAATTAATATTATTAATATTTTAGAGGGGGGGGGGCTAAAAATTGTCTTCTTTCCATTCGATTTTTCATTTGATTCCACGAGGTTCTTTTCATTGTTATAAAACTTTTAGAAAATTGTTTTATGTGAGGGTTTTATTCTTCTTATTTTTTTTATTCTTCCTGTAATAATTATTTTGTCCGAAAAAAGGAAGAAAAAATAAATCGAGAGAGATTTAAATGAGGGGGGGGGGAGAATAATCAAAATGGGCGCCTTTATAATATTTCACTTGGGACTTGATTCTTTTGTCTTGCGCTTAAATGAAGTAGTAAATAATAACAGAGACAGACAATAGAACACAAGAAAACTTATATAAACAGTTATCTATTGTTCGACCGACGTTTTGTCCTTTTGACCACAAGATCAGTTTGGATTTCAGTAAAGAAAATAATGGATAGAAATTATCAGCGATAAAGAATAAGGAAATAGGGGTGTGGTTAGTAGGGTTCAATAAAGTTGGCTTTATTTTACGCCACTGTTAAGGGAGGGTGCATAGACTGGATATCCAAATAGATCATAACATTGTTTTTATTCATATTAATTTTATCATTACTGCCTAATTATTATTTATTATATTACTATAATATTCTGATCTAATTGGGTCATTGTTGAAGTTTTAGGTATATTTATGGCTAATACGGAGTGAGGCGAAATATAGTCAAGAATATAAATCTACAACATGGTATAATAATTGTCTTTGTTATAAATAATTCTTGAATGGGCCTCCTAGAATAGAAGATGAAATAATAATAGGAGCAAAAAAGCAATNAAATAAGGGCAGGTAATAAATTAACCCTTAGGTAATATTTTTTGCCCCAGTGACACCTTAATGTTTATTTTTTTCGACCTTTGGAAATTCGTAAGCCTTCTTTCTTTGCTTACTAAAGGTGAACAATAACGTAATAAAAAAACATGTTTAACTTAACATCGCCCGCTCTACGTGTTCTTCATTCTATTCAATTGAAGAAGTGTTGTAAATAATCTAGGGGCTGCTTATTGTGTAACTTTACTCCGCTGGAAGCGCTCGTTCCGCTGAGTCAACCAGTTCATGAGCCCAGATTTCATCCTTATTTTTTGCCTCGGTAATATTTTATATTGTAAACCTCCTTTATACCTTTTTAGTAAGAAGTAGCTTCCCAAGGAGTAGAGGAAATAAGACAAATCTGGAATTCGAAATAAAAGGGCACTTCCCCCCTCCCTTACTCTCTGTCCTACCGTAAACATATAAATGAAGTATGCTAGGGGACATTTGGAGCTTAGTTCTGTTTCTTGCTCCATTTTCAGTATTATTTATTATTCATAGATATGATAATGTACAGAATACACTCACATATGTATGTTTTTAAAAACAAGAGAGTATAGAAATTTACATTATTTTTTTCTTATTAAAAATTTACATTATTTTTCTTTGTTAACAAAACTAAATTATTATTTTAGTATAATAATTAATTGAACTATGTAGAACTTATAATTTTAGAATATTTCCCTTTGTTGTCCCGAAATTTAACTAAAGATTCATGAATTTATATTTGTATTATTAAAAGCTTCCAACTATAGAATTGAAGTGATAATAAAGATCAGCGTGATGATTTTAATTAGAAGCCAAATTAATTATTACGATTACAATCTCTATGAAATAAAAACATCGAAACAAGAATCCTTGAGACTTCACACAAAGGACCTCTGTTTGTCTTTATCAAATTTATACGAATTAAATGTTAAAATAATTAAACAAAGATTCATGCTAGTACTGTTTAGAATATATATATTTTATTAATTATTTATATAAATTATCTTTGTGTGTGAGTTTGCTTGTGAATTATATATTTTAACAGATTTGGTTAAATATAGGTCGGACAATATTTGTTTGACTAGTGTGGAATAACTTAAGACCCTTGGTGCGTTCAGAACAGTGGGTCTAACTTAAGACCCTTGGTGCGTTCAGAACAGTGGGTCTAACTTAAGACCCTTGGTGCGTTCAGAACAGTGGGTCTAACTTAAGACCCTTGGTGCGTTCAGAACAGTGGGTCTAACTTAAGACCCTTGGTGCGTTCAGAACAGTGGGTCTAACTTAAGACCCTTGGTGCGTTCAGAACAGTGGGTCTAACTTAAGACCCTTGGTGCGTTCAGAACAGTGGGTCTAACTTAAGACCCTTGGTGCGTTCAGAACAGTGGGTCTAACTTAAGACCCTTGGTGCGTTCAGAACAGTGGGTCTAACTTAAGACCCTTGGTGCGTTCAGAACAGTGGGTCTAACTTAAGACCCTTGGTGCGTTCAGAACAGTGGGTCTAACTTAAGACCCTTGGTGCGTTCAGAACAGTGGGTCTAACTTAAGACCCTTGGTGCGTTCAGAACAGTGGGTCTAACTTAAGACCCTTGGTGCGTTCAGAACAGTGGGTCTAACTTAAGACCCTTGGTGCGTTCAGAACAGTGGGTCTAACTTAAGACCCTTGGTGCGTTCAGAACAGTGGGTCTAACTTAAGACCCTTGGTGCGTTCAGAACAGTGGGTCTAACTTAAGACCCTTGGTGCGTTCAGAACAGTGGGTCTAACTTAAGACCCTTGGTGCGTTCAGAACAGTGGGTCTAACTTAAGACCCTTGGTGCGTTCAGAACAGTGGGTCTAACTTAAGACCCTTGGTGCGTTCAGAACAGTGGGTCTAACTTAAGACCCTTGGTGCGTTCAGAACAGTGGGTCTAACTTAAGACCCTTGGTGCGTTCAGAACAGTGGGTCTAACTTAAGACCCTTGGTGCGTTCAGAACAGTGGGTCTAACTTAAGACCCTTGGTGCGTTCAGAACAGTGGGTCTAACTTAAGACCCTTGGTGCGTTCAGAACAGTGGGTCTAACTTAAGACCCTTGGTGCGTTCAGAACAGTGGGTCTAACTTAAGACCCTTGGTGCGTTCAGAACAGTGGGTCTAACTTAAGACCCTTGGTGCGTTCAGAACAGTGGGTCTAACTTAAGACCCTTGGTGCGTTCAGAACAGTGGGTCTAACTTAAGACCCTTGGTGCGTTCAGAACAGTGGGTCTAACTTAAGACCCTTGGTGCGTTCAGAACAGTGGGTCTAACTTAAGACCCTTGGTGCGTTCAGAACAGTGGGTCTAACTTAAGACCCTTGGTGCGTTCAGAACAGTGGGTCTAACTTAAGACCCTTGGTGCGTTCAGAACAGTGGGTCTAACTTAAGACCCTTGGTGCGTTCAGAACAGTGGGTCTANCAAAATTAATAATAAAGAAATTAAATTATATGTATTTATATTATATTATATGTTTATATAATATACATGGATCTATGACAAGTCAGAAGTGAACGCTGCATAATTTAAGTATAAAAAAGATGTTTAAATTGGCAAAAAAAAAAGTGATAAAAAGATCCAGTGAGAGGAGATAATTCGCTAAACGTGCTCGGAATATAAACCTGAGGATGAAGGAGCGAAAATAAATAAATACCGTGTTCTCTTTAACCTTGTACTCAGAAAAGGCAAAAACATGCATCGAGCATAATAAACTTGAACCAACGTACACATCATACTGTACAAGTGTACAGTGTTGACTGTAGTGGGTTGTGTCTAGCAAATAGAAATTAGAAACTAAGGTAGTGAAGTATGTCGGCAAATACAACTAGTTTTAGACGTTAACTTAAAGTATATACGTAGTGTAACATGGACTAACGTGCTCAACATGACTTAACATCTTTATTAACATTAACATAATACTAAATATAAAATAGATATAAGGGCACTTTAAAATAAGTATGAGTTAAAAGAAGAAAATAAGATAAATAAGGAAAACCTAAAAATAAAATTGTTATTAAGTCTAAAAAGTAGGAAGAGCAATATTTTTAAAATAAATTTCCTCGATTGAAAATTAAGGCGCAGCAAATCAAAAGAGATCATAGAAATATTTATACTGATGATATAATATTACATACTTTTTTTTTTTAATAGTTTGGAAAAATGAATCTCTTTCATTTATTACAAAGGTAATAAGTAATAAATAAGGGCAGGTAATAAATTAACCCTTAGGTAATATTTTTTGCCCCAGTGACACCTTAATGTTTATTTTTTTCGACCTTTGGAAATTCGTAAGCCTTCTTTCTTTGCTTACTAAAGGTGAACAATAACGTAATAAAAAAACATGTTTAACTTAACATCGTCAACTGTTTGTTTCTCCAGTGTGTGATATTTACTCATCGTCATTTTAGAAGGAAAATAAAATCAAACTTTTGGTCTTCACACAAAGTATTTGTATTGACAAATAACCGGTTTCGGCTAATTATTAGCCATCATCAGATTCTATACAAAATACAAAAACAACAACAGAAAATCAACATCTTTATATAAAACAAAAAAATCAATCATAATAAAAAATACTATAAAGATG
>KZ652477.1:88504-99725 GCA_001010745.2 Gerris buenoi | reverse complement strand
TTTACATTACTTATGAGTAATTATATTTATAATTTATAATAAACAAACAGTTTTTCTTTTTGTGTACTTTTGTGTAAATTATGTGTGTATCTACAAGTTTACTAGTCTGATAATAATATTGTAGAATTTTATTTTATGTAAATTAATGTATTAAGGATTAGTCATACATTTAAACAATTAAATCTTCAAACTTAGTTTTCTTCTTATCAAAGGCATTTCTATTAGTTATAAAATGTTAAATGAACCATTTATATTTTTTGTCTCTGATTTGATGTCGGATGTTTGGGAAATATTACACAAGTGGAAATAACTGCAACTGTGGAAAAAATAAAATAAATAAATAATATAAAAATAAACCCTGCAATTAATAATAATGTATTTAATTATTGTAAGTACACGTATAAGTTTAAGATTTAAAACTTCTTGATGCTGAAGTAGTGAAGATAAGATTCTTATCAAAAGCATTTTTATTAATTATAAAAAGTTAAATTAAACATTTATATTTTTTGTCTTTGTAGTGATGTCGGATGTTTGGGAAATATTAAACAAGTGGAAATAACTGCAACTGTAAAAAAATAAAAAAATAAAATAAAATAAAACTTGCAATTAATAATAATGTATTTAATTTCTGTAAATACACGTATAAGTTTAAGATTTAACGTTTCTTGATGCTGAAGTAGTGAAGATAAGATGAAATTAAATATTTCTTGAAGTACTTGAAGATGTTTTCCAGTGAGAGAACGTGTGTGCGTCTGATTACAGGTTTAACGAGCAGATCTCAGCCTCGCGACGGTTTAACAACTCCGCGCTCTATAATTAAACGCATGTTGAAGAGGTTTCTTCACAGGATCGTTTCCCTTTTACATTGGAAGCGAGATGAAAGTGTGAAATACTTAGTATGGGACTTTGTCTGATGCTTTGTGTGCGCGGTAATGTGTGCCAAGGCTGTTAGAAACGCATCAGCTGTCCAAACAACTCATTAGTTGCCTTACAAGGCGGCCGGTATCAGCTCCCTCCTCTAGTTTCTATTTGAACACCCAGCCTTCCTTTTAAACTTCCCTTTTTCTTCTCAAATCACGTCGCGTATTTGTGAAATAATAAAAAGAATAAGGTGGAAATAACTGCAAATGTGAAGAAAAAAAAATCATCATCGTACAAATACCTAATTATTTATATGGATTTAATTTATGGATGTTAATCATGAAAATAAATCTGTAAATATTATTATTTTATAGACATATTGAAAAAATATATATTACTTCTTGATGAGTTAGTAATGAAAAGGTTCACTTTTGTGATATTTCGTCCCTTCCTTGGATTATTACCTCGCTGATTAAAGAATATTAAATTTCGGTGGGTTTTGGCACATTATTATAATTGTTACTACGTTTTTATTAACTTGGTTTCTTGTTTGTATGTTTGTTTGTTTGTCCGGTACAAATCTTGCAATCGAATTTTAACTAACATCCCGAGGAGCTAGACATTTGAAACTTTCAGAACACGATGACAATGCATTATTTTAATGCTTTTAGTCATTTTTCAGCAGAATTTAATTCGTTTTCAGCAAGTTTGCTGTATGGAAAGATAGTTCGGAAAAAATCCGCAAGTTATTTTATTTGTTTTGTCATATCCCAAATATTTACAATCCTCATTTTGACAGATTTCAAATTTAAGATTTTTTATTAAGAGGTAAACATTGAATGACAGCAAAAAATAATAAGTAAACCAAGTAAAAAAAAAAAAAAAATTAATTCAATTAAAAACTTAGTACATAAAAAGTTCTTTTTATCTTGTAATTATTAAATCATATTGATTTTTGTGTATTTTTCCCCCTAAAATATCAAGTGTAACAATTTAATGAGGCTGCTCTCGTGTTAAGTTAGCTTCTTACCATATTTATAAATAAAAAAAATATTTATGTTTACAACATATTTATATTTAATTAAATCCTAAGATCAAATAATATTTTTTCAAGCAAAAATAGACGTTTGTACATTTTAATCCGGCTCAATTGAACATATTATAGTACAATCAAACATTTTATTTAGGTAATGAAAGTGTTTAATTGAAAACTATTACCGGTGACTCTTAGCCATTACAGTAGCCACTAATAAAGCAAAATGATCTTTAATTCGATCCCCAGCAGTGGGGATTTTATACCTTTCTTCCATTATTCTTCTTTTTTTTAAAAAAAAAATGGGATCTAAACCTAGAATAATTTGGTGAAAAGAACATTTAAATTTATTTTTGTAACAAAATATTATTCGTTTAAATTTATATTTATTTTAGTTTATTGATATTGGACCGTAATAGTAATGTTTTAACTAAAAATATTATATTAATGAAATTTTTTACCAACTTGTAGAAAGAAACATGGAACTATTATTTTGTGTGGAAAGGAAATTAAAGTATTTCAGTTGATTCATGTGTGGAAGATAAAGAGCAAAATGTAACAACATTTATTTCAAGTGTCAAGATAGGATGTTTTTATGCGGCGTCTTAAATTTCCTATGGGTTTTTTTCCTGTAGTTTATCGATGTTAAGCTAACCTGTTGAACTATAACCTCCAGGTGGAACGACTCGGTCGTTACATTGCTCATGCTGTTTATAGCCGTTACATTATAGCCGCTTTCAAACATGTAATAACATGTTATAGTCGGACATTCCTCACTTCGCCAACATGTCTTGCTCGAACTTAGATATATACACTGGGGGAGGGGAGGGGGGGAGTTATTTGAGGGCATAGTTAAATCGATTTTGATAAGATACTCATTCGATTTTGAATACGAAAAGTTTTATTTTCGTTTATTTTCAAAGACTATAATCATATGTCTGTTTAAATAAATTTAAATTTAGAACACTCGATTCAATTTATTTTTGGATTCTTTCGATTTAATTATAAACTGATATAAAACAAAGTCATTCAAAACAGTGTAATTTTAAGATTTGATCAACTTTTGACCCCAAAATTGGGGAAATTGTCAATTTTTGAAGGGCTGTATCTTGGCAACTATTGAACTTACAGAACTTATTTTGGCTTTAACTTGTAGAAAATATATTCTACTTTATAAACCTATCTTACATGTTTTATTAAAAAAAACTCATAGATTAGAAGATATAGTAAAAAACCAAAATTGCGAAAATTCGCCACGAAGTTAGCACAGGTATTTCAAAACTGCTAACTTGGGTTTACAATACACTACTGATAGTGCTCCTAACAACATATTACAAAATCAAAATTTAAAATTAAAAAAAAATAAATTAGTGTCTTATATGAGTGGCCTACCGCCATTCATGCTATTACAATTACATATTCATATTCTATATTCCTTTTTTTTGCAATATTTTATTGTTTCAAAGAAAGCTAATAGTAGGTAAGACTTGGGTATTGTCCAAGTATCAATTATTGTGTTGACAGTACAGCATTATGATGAAACCTTGACACGTTGATCAATATGTTATTAGTTGAAGTATTTCTAACGTTTTAGCACTTCAATTAGCGACACTGTGTCGACCTCAACTACTACGCAATTAGCGAAACTCTAGAAGACATCCGTTGTTACGTCCCACACGTTGTAGTGTCAGTCAGCGTCTTTTGTTTTCCTAAGGTGTTAATTACATTTAAGACAGTCTTTCCTGGCTGTGTATGTGTTTTTAATGTTAATTGCTGAATGTAATTGTTTGGGATTGTCTGTTTGCAGAGAAGATTACGGTGAGTGAGTTACCCGAACCGATTGTTCTTTTTCAAGGTCCGATGTTCACTCGATCGATCTCGGATGTAACTTTAAAATAATGCATCTTCACATTCTAAATGATGTACGCAATAGATTCCGAGAAGTTATCACCTTTGTTGTTTCCGGGACAGTTTGGAAATATATTCTACCTTGAGGCCATTATTTTATTCCGTCTACGGAATTCTTCGACAGCGCCTCCCTCTCCTTCTTCGTCAGAATTTAAAAAGTCGCTTTGAATGTTGGATCATTTCTATTCCCCGGAATTTTTTTCTTCTGGGAGAAGTCGTGATGCCATTATTTCTCTTAACCTTGACAGGAAAAGATTTTTTTTTTATTCGTTGCTTTCAAAAAAAGCGTTATATCTTCAACTTACGCCTCCAAACCATCATCTCTAGGTCATATTATCATATTTCACGATTTTTTCTCAAACTATAGAAGAGAGAAAGAAATAAAAAAAAAAGTTTAATATTTATATATTATTATTTTGAATGCTTTTAGTCATTTTTCAGCAGAATTTAATTCGTTTTCGGCAAAATTTGCTGTATGAAAAGTTAGTTCGGAAAAAATCCGCAAGTTATTTTATTTGTTTTGTCATATCCCAAATATTTACAATCCTTTGACCTCCCCAATATTTACCTCCTTTGACAGATTTCAAATTAAAAAAATACTTTTTATTGAGAGGTAAACATTGAATGACAGCAAAAAATAATAAGTAAACCAAGTTAACCAAAAATAAATTAATTGAATTAAAAACGTAGTATATAAAAAGTTCTTTTTATCTTGTAATTATAAGTCATTATCCTTACTTTTTTTAGCAGTTTATTACCTTCCTCATGGTCTATTGGCCACTGCATAATTGTTTTGGGGGGGGGGAACAAATGGCATTCCACACAAGTTTAATGAAACTCTATATTTCAAGCCCTTTGGGTAATTTTCAAGCTTTTCCCACCAGATTCCAGGCATTTCTCTTTATCACTAATCCAATACATTATTCACTTATTAATTTAGCCATTAACGTATTCAAATATATTTTCTATAATGCTCGAGAGAATTTGAATCTATGTTCTCAATTTGTTTTATTCGCTTATTTTTTGATTGTAGAACGTGATAACTTGAAAGCTTTCTTTATTAAATATTTAATTAAATATATAAAATTAAATAAAATGTTTGTTTTTTTTCTGACAGTGTTCTAATTAATTTTGGTCTGGAGTTTTTCATCACAATAGATTGGCAGTCCTACACAGCGACAGTACTTTCACAATAGAACTATCATGCCGTGATAGTACTGTCGTTAAATTGAAAAGTCTTCAATCTAGAATCTGGTGTGATAGAACTTGTGACTTGTGACTGCTGCAAGAGAACTCTGACTGCTTCGATATACTCTCAACTGTTTCGTCAAACGTAGTATAATTATTGATAGTGCTGTCGTGACAGTTTCTATTACGTTGATAGTTGAATGATCAACACATCGTGTATAAATAACGGTGAAAATACAAATAATTTGTCTCACCTAGTTGATAATGTATCAAGTTTGAAGTATTGTTCATGTTTATAGTGCTTATAATGATGTCAAATTAATTATCAAGGTAATCTTACTAAATCTGTAATTAGACGCGGGCATCCCTGGGTTTTACCGTTATAATGGCGCTGGCGGGAGAAATCTGTGTTTTACCCTGTTAACCTGACTTGTTAACACGTGCTGAATTATTTATCTCGTGTTATGGTGAAGTCACCTAATCCCCCGGGTCGGGAAATTTACAGCTTATAAAAGAAACCGTTACTTATTTATTATTTAAAACTGGTAAGACATGTTGTGGTTCACCGCGGCTAGAGAGGAAAGCATCCATCATTTTCCCTCCATACTTCCTTAGCTTTCCCACAAGATGGCAGCACTGCCTTGTCCTTTGATATCTCCCTCCTCGTCCTCTCAGTGAAATTTATTGCTGTGCGGTTGGTAAGGATGACAAAAACAACATTTTCCGGGGAATAAACTTTCGACCTTCCTTTATCATTTCAATGTATCTATATGGAAGTAAACAAGAAAATAGTTCATATAATGTTGAAGCTTGAAAATGTTTTTTTAAAAAAATACATTTTTTTCTGATAATAACCTGCCAGTTGTAAAGTAATTTCAAAAAATTGTTATTTTACTGATTTAACTAGAAGTAAATTTTGTGGCTACATAAATATCAACGAGTAACCTGGGTTCCCTGTGGTAATACGCTATAACACAGTAACTGTTGTAAATAAAATTTAAGGAGAAAAACAAGTAACCAATTTATTGTTTAAAAAGCTAACAATATTAAATTATAACAGCAACATCATTTTTATTACTACGTTTTTATTAACTTGGTTTCTTGTTTGTATGTCCGGTACAAATCTTGCAATCGAATTTTAAGTAACATCCCGAGTAGCTAGACATTTGAAACTTTCAGAACAGCTCAGAACACGATGACAATGCATTATTTTAATGCTTTTAGTAATTTTTCAGCAGAATTTAATTCGTTTTCAGCNATATATATTAAGAATAAACGTTTTGAAACATATGACTAACTTAAAATTGTCATTATAAATACATAATCCGTGGAAGTTTCGTCTTTTTATACAAGTAGTCAGAAAAATTGTCAAATCTAATTACAGACTTAATACCTCACTATCACGATGCTAAGTATAATTATAGAGCGTGGAAAAAACAAAATAACTCATTACTGAACTGATAGAGTGTCAATCATCGTGAGTAAAAGTACTACAAAAAAAATCAGGAGAAACAACTACTGTTGTTTTTATTATTCCATTTTCATTTTTTACAGTAAATACTTAAACATATTATGTGGAATTTTAAATGGTATTTATGATTTTTTTTTTTTTTTTCAGATGTAATTAGTAATTTATAATTCCGCAAAAAAACGTTATTTTTCTTCTTGGAAAAAAATTTTCTTAAGGTTGAATGGGAGCCCAGTAGTAGGTGTTAGATCAAGTGGCTTACAATGTTGGCGCGGGGCCCAAATTCACCTAAATTGCCCCCAAGTTACAACTTGCCCTAAATTACACAGGTGATTCTGTTTAACACCGAGGCCTCGGCCTCAATCTATATCCCTAACTAATGGACCAATTACAAAGTCTATATTTCATACATTAACATCATATTTTAATCGTGTTAAAGCTTATTAATTATACTCTATATTTAGATTTCGCCGATTTGTTATTAGAAGGAATTAATCGTTTGAAATATTTATACCGATATATTTTTATTTATTTACTTTTTTATTATTTTTCGATTAAGACATTTACACAACATGTCTCAATTCCTGCACTGCCTTTCTATATTTCATTTCTACTTTTTTTAACACCACTAGTGGTATTAAATATGATCACTAGTGGTATTAAATATGATCACTAGTGGTATTAAATATGATCACTAGTGGTATTGAAGATGACCACTAGTGTTATTAGATATGACCACTACTGGAATTGGAGATGACCACTAGTGGTATTGAAGGTTACCATTAGGTTGGAATCCGTATTTTAAATAATCTTACTTTTAGGTTAGAATTTTTTTTTATTTTCAAAAAAAATTAACAACCTTTTTCATTATCACCACTAACAATAATTCTAACCACAATTGTGATCACCTCTAATCTAAATTAAAAAATAAATAAAAAACCTTAGTATTAATCTCCTCTAACCATAATATTAACCGTCTGCGTCATAAAATAAAAATAAAAGAAAACAGTTATTAAACTCTTATTTTATTACCGTTTGTAATATAATTTGTTTATATAATATATTAATGTTTTTATGTACATGAAGTCCTTTCAACTCCTGTTTATTAAATTTTTTTATATGCGTCAAGTAAATAAATCTTTCTAAGTTATAAGGGAAATATCAGGGTGAATTAGTTGGTTTATTTTACAAATATAAGGAGTTTATTCTAATTAATTATAAGGGTTTCACGAGAAGGTTATCGTGTTGTGCTGTTTCCTACCGCTGTCTCAAAGCACCCAGACTTATCGCTGCTGATTTGTTAAAATATCTTTTAAAGTATTGGACGGAGATTATTTTCAAGTTGGTTTGTGTTTAAAATTCATACTAATGTTCGTATCGCATGATACAACACACTCCGTTCCGAATCAAAACATAAATAAATCTCCCTCATATTTCTTCTTGCGCCATTTGCAAAAAAAAAAATCCTTTTTCTTGCCACTTTCTCATACACGTAGTACACAAGAAAAATTCATTTAAATTGAATTCATTTTTAATTACAATTACGTAAATAATTTAATTGTATCGAGGTCCCCTTTTTGTCTGTGTATACCCGTAGAGCCTAGACTACTGGACGATTTCCATGCGATTTGGTGTTTGGTGTAAAGGTTCAGAAACATCATACTCCACGGTTAAATTGAGGGATAAATTGTAGAGTTCCAATTTGGTATTGCCAGCCCCATAAACTTATTTCTAAAACTAAATATTTCTCGTAAAACTATTCTGATTAATTAATTCTAAAAACTGTAGTCCATTATCCATTGGATTTAATCGTGTACATCTATTTTGTTTAAATCTATTTACAAAGAAGATAGCTGCAGATCGAATTACTAATTTAATGCTGCATTATAGCATTGATAATTATTTTATATTGCACTTTAGTATAGTTTTCCTTCATTTACCTTCAATTCAATTCAAAGTATTTGATAAAAATATTGTTATTTAGTTTGCTTCCGAAGCTAACAATAACAATATTGATAGATTAATGTTATTTAGTTTGCTTCCGAAGCTAACAATAACAATATTGATAGATTAATGTTATTTAGTTTGCTTCCGATAACAGAAGCAAGGGTTTTGAAGATTTTCAGACATGAGAGAACTTTTTGGTCAAAAATTACTTGAATTTAATGAGCATTGGTATGTTAGATCATAATCAGCCCTTGTTGATGCCAACCGACGACCTACGGCATATTTCTCTTCCACATGCGCACCTCTATCTTTCTTTATAAGCACTTATCCGATGATTTAGAAATTTGGATGGTTTGTTGAAATTAGTCCATATAGATAGTCCTCGTATTAATTTCAACCATCTACGCACTTTAAATATTGCTAAACTGGCACTTTTATTCGTCTTAAGAACAATTTACACGAATTCCAAACAATTTTGACAGCTTTCGAAAAAAAAGGGTAAAACACCATTATGGGCCGTAAAGCAAAACATCATGAAATACGCAATAAAACGCGAGGAAGCTATGTGCCACACTAATTTGAAGACTTTATTTAAAAAATGAAATGGGGAAAAATATTTGTTGAAAGTTGTCGTACACTTGTTTTGTTTTCTCTTGTTTCTTATAGACAATAATGCTGGAGGATTATAACAGCTCTAGAAGGTTAAATAAGGTTGACTTAGGTTACAACGAGGCCTTGTTTCCATCACAAGGGACCCAAGCCTCGCGAGTACAAGGCCTGCATTAACAGACATTACCTCCACCTTGGTAACTTGTTCCCGTTCCTTAACGATCCAACTTATTCCCCGGCTCCAATGAGTTCTCATTTCTTCCTTGTTTCTCCGCTGGTTAGTTTTCTCCTCGATGACAAGTTTGAGGAGAGTCTCCGCTCTGCGTTCCCTCGAGCTATCCTCAGATTTTATCTTTGACTAACAGTGACTAAGTATCTTCTGGGGAGGAATTAACAGCGTTATGACATAGTGGAGACCAAGAGGTCTTCTCTAACATGCCAACATTACTTTCACTTGAGCCTCCGTTTTATTTCCGATNGATTTAAAAAGCTTTTTTATGAATTTTGATCCAAACTTTTAAATAATAATATGTTTTCTAAATTAGTCAATGCTCTGGTAGTCTACATTTTATGATTTTAATAAAATTTTAATGTTTTCAATAGATTGAATCAAATTAAATCATTTTTCGATTATTAAATATTAATTTAAATAGAAGAATATCAGTATTTTTTATTATTAAGAATCACTTTTTCTCAAAAACCAATACGATTAACTTATTTTTCTCTTTTGTACTCGCAGAGATTATGTTCTTTTGGATATATAAAACTAATAACTAGATACAGATTAAATCAATATTTAAAATATTTGTAAGTTGTTAATAGCATTATTGCACATTAAATAGTCAAATTATAGAATCAAATACTTTTGTAAGTTATATTATTTTTGTAATATCATAATGTAAACTGTTTTTTAAGGAATAATAAAGGCTTTATTACTATTACTCGCAGGCAACACTGTGCATTTATTTAGGTATTCAGTGCCAATATAAACTCAGAGAAGAAATAATATCTAGGAGTAAATAGTATATAATTATGAAATTTGTTGTTAGTACCTATTTTTACTCCCCGGCTCCAATGAGTTCTCATTTCTTCCTTGTTTCTCCGCTGGTTAGTTTTCTCCTCGATGACAAGTTTGAGGAGAGTCTCCGCTCTGCGTTCCCTCGAGCTATCCTCAGATTTTATCTTTGACTAACAGTGACTAAGTATCTTCTGGGGAGGAATTAACAGCGTTATGACATAGTGGAGACCAAGAGGTCTTCTCTAACATGCCAACATTACTTTCACTTGAGCCTCCGTTTTATTTCCGATATTATAATAATTCATCTAGCATTTTCTATTTATTATAAAAGTGAATAAATTGTTTATCATTAAAAAAAAAGATTGACGATGGTTCACTACAATAACATATAGTGATTACATTATTTATATTCTTCATTCTTCTGTATTAAAATCATCTTAAAACTTAAGGTAAATTTACCAAATGCTACTTTATTTATTTTCAGACTCTTAATCTTAAATATTTGTTACTTTCTGTTTGATTTTACTTTAAACTTTTCCTTTTCAATAGAATTTTACATACCTGTAGCTTATTTTGCTTTTCCCCCCTTTTGAATTTATGCATCACCATATATATACATTTTTTCAGTTTCTTTTCTTTCAATCTCATTTTTGGCGTTTTCTTTTTCCACTACTCCATTATATATTCCACATATCTCGCGTGTTTTCATATATATCTTTTTCTTTACAGATTCCTCTCTTCTTTTGGAGTTTTTTTTTTTTTTCTTTTTGTTGGTTTTTTGTTTCGTTTTCTTGTAAATCTCCAAGACCAGTTTCTTATCCCAAAAAAAGACCGTAACCCATTCCTGGAGAGTTGATATTACTCATGTTTTATTCAAGAAATCTGGCACCTTCTAACACACTATATATATATTTTTTTTCTATGTAACACCCTGCTAGGCGAGGCTTATCCGACAGTAAATCTTGTCGTTTGTAAACATTACATTTCCTCTTTTAAGTAAGAGAAATGAACTAAAGTTTCCCTTTTATAATAAAATACTAATCATTATTATACCCACATAACTTTTTTTACACTTATTTTGTTCCTTTAATAGGTAATATTTTTTATCCCCTTTCCTGCGTCCACCTAAAAAGTTATAAAATATGAACATCGTAAACAAAACACTCTAAATACCTATAAACTATAATTT
>KZ652477.1:13900-26665 GCA_001010745.2 Gerris buenoi | reverse complement strand
TATTAAGAGAAAACTTATGGAATGAAGAAGACTCCATAATTGGGGCATTTTTTTTTTTTCAATATACAGAAAAGACTAATTATATGTGCCAGTTTTTTTCATTTCTATACATGATGCCCCGCATAGGCTAGTTCAATCCCAACCATAAGTGGATATCATCAGTGCCCCATCCCAAACACTCATAAATCTTTTTCTCATGAGAATTTTATATAAGTAAATAGTATTTTCTAAAGTCTGTATATTTGCCTGGAGGCTCTCTCTCAGCCCGTGGGTGCACCACTGCTATCTAAAGTATAGTAAATACTACCCACTTCTACAATATGGTTAGGTCTTAGTTAAAACTAACACCCAACCAAACCTTAATAATACCTTATTATAGGTCAAGTTTTGACAGGGAGGTTATATTAAAGTAGATATAAGAACGGTCTGGCTTGGACGCCCAAAATGTTCCATTGAAAGTACCTTGTTACAAAGAAAATCTACTAAATTAAAAATGAGTAACGAGCTGTTGATATAGATTTTCTAAAATAAAATATTCTTAGCTAATAAAACAAAATAACAATGTACAAAAGTTGTACACTTTCTTATAAAATAACCTCAAATTTTGAAAATTAAAATTTGATCGATACACATCACATTTTATATAATTAATAAACATTTATTTTTCTTTCATTAAAATAAAAAAATAAAATCCAAATCGGAAAAATTCTATCTACAATTTAATTTAAAAGAAGAAAAACTAAAATAGATAAATTCAAAATAAAAAAATCAAACTTTTCGAAAAATATAAACCTTTTTTGAGTGTACCTTGAGAGCATTTGGTGTATTTCATTTTGCTAGCTGGTTTTTTTTGTGAAAAAANATTAGTTGTATTTTGTGCCGAATTAATTATTTCAGAAGGCGTATAATTCTCCTCATATTCATTCATAATCACTTAAATCACTCATTGATTTTTACAAAAAACAAACTCGATATAAACAGTTACTTTTATTAAACAAACATCAAATTAGTTTTGTTAAATGTAAACAAACTAGCTAATTGTGCATAAAGAGGTGAGGAATCCTTCTTCTTTACTGCACTGGGGCGAAAAAAAAGAGGAATTCTTCAAAATTATGAGACGTGCATGAACAATGAATACAAGTACGTAAAGAATCACTTTCTACGCATCTAAACAGAGTTGCAATGTTTATATTTTGTATCAATCGTAGATAAATACAACTAATGCAATTTTTAGAGTTGATTCTTTGTTATCTACAGTAAGACTTGTATAATGTGACAGGTAAATTTGTTTTTTTTTATACAAATCTTGATTAAGGATTATAGCGCAGGGCCTAAAAGAAGTTTGAACTCGGCATCTAATTCTTAACCCTGCACTTCCAACAATATGTCTCTGAGGCGTACATGCTGATTTCAGTTGATAGCTCTTGATGGGCAAGCGCGCCAGCGATTAGTCCTTCTAGGTATGCTATCTCTGTTTAATTAACCTTCAGATCGCGTCAAAGTCGGGTCTTTGCTGTGCTTTTTTGTATCAGAAATTTACAACTTCTTTTAGTCTACTGTCCCTCAGGGACCCTATCAAGCCTAACCTTATCGAGCTTGTTCCTCATCAATTTTATTGCNAACGTATTTTTTGTTTGATTTAGTTTTTTGGACGAGTATTGTAAAATATATTTTATAATTTAGTTATGTACATACATTGTATTTTTGTATCATTTATTTATGTAATTATTGGCTGCAATAAATGGTTATTATTATTATTATTATTATATTATTAGTAATGACCTAATAAGCAGTCGAACGGGACTAAAACCCAAAAAGAAAAAAAGAAATAAATAAATAATAATAATTATTTTACCTATATCAATGTCAAAAATATAATTCTACACAATATACAAGTTCATATAAAAATAAATTTAAATTGGCTCTTTGAATAAATTGTATTATTTATTATCTAATACACGATCTCATTCACAATAATATCTTTAAATTCAAAAATTCAGCTGCGGTCACTTAAGATTAAAATTGTATGTTTTTGTAGCTTTTAACTAATCTAGACTGATACTGAACAGACAACAAAACGATTCAAAGGATAAATTTGATTTAATTACTTTCAAAACACAAACAAATAATTGCACGATGAAAAGAACTTTTTATATACTACGTTTTTAAATTTTCTGTCATAAATCATAAATTTGAAACCTGTCAAAATGAAGATTGTAAATGTGGGACATGTCAAAACAAATAAAATAACTTGCGGATTTTTTCCAATTTAACTTTCCATACAGCAAATTTTGCCGAAAACGAATTAAATTCTGCTGAAAGATGGCTAAAAGTATTAAAATAATGCATTGTCATCGTGTTCTGAGCTATTATAAAAGTTTCACAAGTCTAGCTACTCGGGAAGTCGAGAAGTTAGTTAAAAATCGATTGCAAGAGTTGTACTGGACAAACAAACAAACAAGAAAGCAAGCTAACTTAGTGTATAATACAATAGATAAATAAACGCAAAGAAATAAATATTAAAATGAAATGCACAAACAAGCCAATATGAATTAAGATATAAAAAATAAGATAGAAATGTATTAAAATTATTTTAAAATCTGAGTGAAGATAAAAATTAAGAATGCTGAAACTAATGGCTAATCCAAATCTTTAGAGATTTCAAATAGATATTAATTACTATTAAAAAGGAAACAATAAAAGATGGATAAAAAATTGTTACAAGAGCTGGGAATGGAACCCGGGATATTTGCTTTTACCCTACTACTGTGGCTCAACAGCCCACACACACCTCAACGACAATTCTGACGATTGTGCTAGAGTATTTATTAAGATATGAGGAATCCATAAGTCGCAATTTTGTTCATTTTCAAATCTTGATATTAATCAAGACCAAATTTGATGGTATATCAGTGACCAATTATTATGTTACATAGGTTATGTCACTCATTTGGTGGAATAACCACGTATCTGCATGTAAAACAATTTTAGAAAAATATGATAATAAATCATTATAATTGTTAAACTTGTGATTAGGGAGTATACACTGTTTATTTTACCAACGCTGTTTTATTTTATCTATTTTCTGGACATTTGTAACCTTAACTTTGTTTCATATCGATGGTCCACCACCATAAGAGCGATATAATGGCACAATGTCAGATGTAATACAGCAAAACATTAAAGTTTTAGTCTTATTTACATTACAAGATCGTTCAATTACGCAATAGTATGTTATTGATGTATCTTTGATTTCATACTGCTAACTAAATTAATAAAAAAAAATGTTATTACTTTGACCAATTATGTCGTCCAATCACCAATTAATTTATGAACACTATTATTTTAAATGGAATCATATTTATTATTTGAGAAGCACAAACAAAGGACAACAAATTGACAGCTAAAATTCTCGATAAGGAAATAATAAATTGATGTTTTATTTTTACAGTAAATATTCTTGGCATAATTTGGAATTGGGTAATCAAATCAATACCTAACAACACGTTGATATCTTGACTAAAGTGAAAGAATTGCTCTTGGCAGCCAAGTAGAATATGCTTCACTACATGCTATCATAATGAAGAGTGAATGTTGGACGCACTTATATCAAGTGACTTATCAATTCAGTGTCACCACCTAATATAAATGAGGGTCCCCTGGGAAAGTAACTCAGACCACTTAAGTGATATTTATCACCTCTAGTGACAGAATTCTTCCTGAAGACTCTTTACTACAATTTATAGTACTAATGAGAACGTCAGATACACCTCTATAAAGGGGTTCCCCATTAACTTAATGATGCAGTGCCAACAACCAACATAAATGTGGGACAGCAGGGAATTTAACCCAAAATCCAGCTGAGTGAGAAGCAAAAGCAGAAGTGATAAGCTAACTAGAGATTAGAAGCAGAGTACTGTACAGTACAACTCATTAGCTGATTATATGTCAACCTTATTACTTTCAAAGCAATGATAAATAAATTAGCTATACCAAATTGAAACCTGATGCATTTTTGTAAAGTANAAGCAAAAGCAGAAGTGATAAGCTAACTAGAGATTAGAAGCAGAGTACTGTACAGTACAACTCATTAGCTGATTATATGTCAACCTTATTACTTTCAAAGCAATGATAAATAAATTAGCTATACCAAATTGAAACCTGATGCATTTTTGTAAAGTACTCATAAAGCTATGAATATAAATGATTAATATTTCTATTTTTCATCTTTAAAAAGAAGATTTTAAGGGTGTGAGAAAGACAAAGCATGTCGACTGAGAGGATTATTGCTTCAGTATTATGGCAACTTCAATTATTCTTGTAACCTAACATGTCTGGTCGATGGAAGGTAGTGGTTGACCAGGTTATAAACTTTACTTAGTTTGGTTTGAGAGTAAAGCTAAGAGATCACAGAATCTTTAAACGGAAAGATTTTTAACTCCTCTCTTTATCTACCTATGTTAGACTATTAACGCTGGTCGAGCTATTAGGTGGTTAAAATTGTAACTAAATCTTTTAAACCGTTTAAAAGATTTTGAGCTTCTTAAATCAAAGAAATAAATTAATATATTAATTTATTTGTTTAAAACGTGCTATATAAATAAATTAATATATTAATTTGTTAGTTTGCTAGAATAAATAATAATAATTATTTAAAAAAATCCAATTAAAGNAATAAATAGATAATATTTTTAATCTAAAGGTAGCATGCATTAGTAATTTTTCAGTAGAGTTCAATTTATAAGGCATATTTGGATTAAGAAAAGTGATGAAATTTAATTTTTCAAATTAACATTAACTAATAAATTTTAAATTTCTTGTTGAGATATTCTTTTGAGCAATTATCATTTGAGATTATTGATAGTACTTTAACAAACAATTGACTGTTTGGCTGACATTGTGAGTACTAAATTTTCTCTCATCAATACAGTACAGTGAGTAAATTGAAATTTAAGTCAATAAAGCCAATTTTACGCTATCACCTAAATGTATTCATGTTAAATTTATAATTTGAACCATAACGAGTTTTTAAACTTTACATAAAAGTTAAACATTTTAGAGTAAAATTAACAAGATGGGTCTAAATGGTTCTGAATGAAAAAAATCTCATCATTTTTACCCATTTCATTTTAGGTAATGTAGGTGTTCAATTAAATTGAATTTGACACCCCCTGGTATAACACTTTGTTATTTACAAACTAAGTGGACTATTGAACAAATCTGGCTCAAGTAAAGGAATACATAATCAGTTAAGATAATATATATATATACATATTTGACAGTTGTATATTTGAAATGAAAATATCATCTTATTATGTACTCACAGAATATCTTTTAAGTATTTTTTAAAAGTGAGACATAACAATTTGAAAAATATAGTTGGATGCTTATTAAAATAAGATATAAAAAATTACTAATATGTAAATAAAAAATTACCCACTAATTAAATTGTTCATAAAAAAGCTACCTAAGATTTATAGAAAGGAGAAATGAATTTAAGAAAAATATAAATTTACATAAGAAGGAAAAAGAGGAAAAGGTGAGGGAAACTATTTGTGTATAAAACAAAGTAGGAAAATGAATTAATTAGGAAATCTTTCTGATGTTGCCCACATTAAACTCAACCTATATAACAATAAGGAATCTGGACAACCAAGATCCCCACACTCAGGGTCACATGAACGAGTCTTAATTATCGGAGAAATTAACTTTAGCTCCAAATTTGGGGGTTACCCCCAAAAACTTAAAAAAAAAGCTCTAACGATTTTGATTAAAAAAATTGTAAAATGTACTCCATTTAAACACGAATCTAATGATGAAATCCGTTTTCCAGGAAAAATCTAGTTGTTGAGAAAGTAGCGGACGAGAGAGGCAGCGCTCAAAGAGAAGTTATTTTAATGTTCAATAATAATTAAATGTACCTATGAAAACGCAAACACTAATAAATGGAAAACACTCGGCTAAGTAATTATGAACTCGTATATGACAAAGTTTATCTGAGTTGCCTCGGACCTATTTATAATGATTTATAAAGTTTTTTTTTCTATATCATAGAGACATCAAAAAGAACTTAGAACCAATTTAACTAAGTTACGGTAAAACCAGGATTAAAGGCAATAAACTGAATATTTAAAAAGTTTCAGAGTTCAACTCTAAACTAAAACTGTTAATTGGAAAAAAGTGATACTTGACATTTTTCTAGTATAAATTGAACAATACTTGATTGGTTGTACATTTTTTTTAAGGGCTAACTGTTCATAAGGATTGTCAAAAATTCATTTATTCCTTATTATTATTATAATAAGGATTAATCCTTAAGTGATATTTTTCTCTAATCTCTAGCATACTGTATAATGTATTCTTTTATTTCCCACGATGTATTCAATGTCAGTTGATTGTAAATTATTCACTAAGCTGGTTATATTTTTGTCCGCCAATTTTTAAAAACACTCAAACCACCATGGAGTTCGAGTGTATCTTCTTCTCCGATTCATGTCTTGCAAACATAGCATGACAAGAAATAACCTGAATCAGAGGTTAAGAGAAGCCATAATCAATGAGGCACTGGTCACTTCAGCATGGCCATCAAGGTTGAAATCATCCCATACCAAGATACTTTGATTTATCTTTGAATTCACGTTAGAGCCCATTTATTATAACTAGTAGTCGTTTTTATGCCATAAATGAGTAAAAAAAAGAAGAAAAAATTTCCGCACCAGATTTGACCCCTAAGGATTTAGTCCCGCAGTCAAAGGGTTAAAAACTTTTCTTTTTATCATTTAAAGTTCCTGATAAGTAGCAGATACAAAAAGAATTAAATTCACAAAATTTAGGATGAAGGAGAATATTGATAGTACAAATTTACGGAGCCTAAATTAGGCGCAACATGAGGTGACATTGATGATTACAAACGGAGGTCCTGGAAACTTTCAGGATACAATGGTACATCTCAGTTGACCTGATTAGAAATTCTCAACACACCCAAACTACGTACAATATTAATTATATCTATTACTATACATCTATTGTTTTTACCTTGCATTACTTTAAAATTTAAATATTTTAAATTATTTAGGGCTAAAATTAAAAGTAATAATACATATAGATCTTTTGATTTTTTAACAATATTATAACAAAATAAATTTGTATACGTAATAATAATAAAATGTTAAAAATGAATCTAAAATATAACTTATTGAATTAGATCATTCCATCTAAAAACATAAGGTATCCTATAGCATACTTTAGTTAATAATAAATAAATTATACAATATATATAAAGATTCTTTTTTTAAATAAATAGATAATATTTTTAATCTAAAGGTAGCATGCATTAGTAATTTTTCAGTAGAGTTCAATTTATAAGGCATATTTGGATTAAGAAAAGTGATGAAATTTAATTTTTCAAATTAACATTAACTAATAAATTTTAAATTTCTTGTTGAGATATTCTTTTGAGCAATTATCATTTGAGATTATTGATAGTACTTTAACAAACAATTGACTGTTTGCCTGAAATTGTCAGTACTAAATTTTCTTTCATCAATACATGAGTAAATTGAAATTTAAGTCAATAAAGTCAATTTTACGCTGTTACCTAAATGTATTCATGTTAAATTTATAATTTGAACCATAACGAGTTTTTAAACTTTACATAAAAGTTAAACATTTTAGAGTAAAATTAACAAGATGGGTCTAAATGGTTCTGAATGAAAAAAATCTCATCATTTTTACCCATTTCATTTTAGGTAATGTAGGTGTTCAATTAAATTGAATTTGACACCCCCTGGTATAACACTTTGTTATTTACAAACTAAGTGGACTATTGAACAAATCTGGCTCAAGTAAAGGAATACATAATCAGTTAAGATAATATATATATATACATATTTGACAGTTGTATATTTGAAATGAAAATATCATCTTATTATGTACTCACAGAATATCTTTTAAGTATTTTTTAAAAGTGAGACATAACAATTTGAAAAATATAGTTGGATGCTTATTAAAATAAGATATAAAAAATTACTAATATGTAAATAAAAAATTACCCACTAATTAAATTGTTCATAAAAAAGCTACCTAAGATTTATAGAAAGGAGAAATGAATTTAAGAAAAATATAAATTTACATAAGAAGGAAAAAGAGGAAAAGGTGAGGGAAACTATTTGTGTATAAAACAAAGTAGGAAAATGAATTAATTAGGAAATCTTTCTGATGTTGCCCACATTAAACTCAACCTATATAACAATAAGGAATCTGGACAACCAAGATCCCCACACTCAGGGTCACATGAACGAGTCTTAATTATCGGAGAAATTAACTTTAGCTCCAAATTTGGGGGTTACCCCCAAAAACTTAAAAAAAAAGCTCTAACGATTTTGATTAAAAAAATTGTAAAATGTACTCCATTTAAACACGAATCTAATGATGAAATCCGTTTTCCAGGAAAAATCTAGTTGTTGAGAAAGTAGCGGACGAGAGAGGCAGCGCTCAAAGAGAAGTTATTTTAATGTTCAATAATAATTAAATGTACCTATGAAAACGCAAACACTAATAAATGGAAAACACTCGGCTAAGTAATTATGAACTCGTATATGACAAAGTTTATCTGAGTTGCCTCGGACCTATTTATAATGATTTATAAAGTTTTTTTTTCTATATCATAGAGACATCAAAAAGAACTTAGAACCAATTTAACTAAGTTACGGTAAAACCAGGATTAAAGGCAATAAACTGAATATTTAAAAAGTTTCAGAGTTCAACTCTAAACTAAAACTGTTAATTGGAAAAAAGTGATACTTGACATTTTTCTAGTATAAATTGAACAATACTTGATTGGTTGTACATTTTTTTTAAGGGCTAACTGTTCATAAGGATTGTCAAAAATTCATTTATTCCTTATTATTATTATAATAAGGATTAATCCTTAAGTGATATTTTTCTCTAATCTCTAGCATACTGTATAATGTATTCTTTTATTTCCCACGATGTATTCAATGTCAGTTGATTGTAAATTATTCACTAAGCTGGTTATATTTTTGTCCGCCAATTTTTAAAAACACTCAAACCACCATGGAGTTCGAGTGTATCTTCTTCTCCGATTCATGTCTTGCAAACATAGCATGACAAGAAATAACCTGAATCAGAGGTTAAGAGAAGCCATAATCAATGAGGCACTGGTCACTTCAGCATGGCCATCAAGGTTGAAATCATCCCATACCAAGATACTTTGATTTATCTTTGAATTCACGTTAGAGGCTTAACTCACTGTAGACTTCATGTTAGAGGGTGAGTAAAAAGGGCCGAAAATAAGTGGTGATTAGGTAGGTTTGGAAAATCGGTTTGTTTTCCTGTTCGCAGTGGATCGAGCTGGGCCCATAACCTCCTGTGACTGACTGGATAATGACACCAAGTATGTTTAAGAAAACTAATATTGTAACAAAAGAACTCAAAAATTGCGAAGGTGTACTGGATGAAAGATTTCATCCTTTAAATACCCATTCCATGACAGGTTTTTACTTTGTGACTTGTTAAACTACTTTAACAACTGAGGTTATTTTTTTACAACATTACTGTTTCAAATAGCCTTAACCATAAAGCAAATAGATTCCTTTTTGAGTCCCGTTAACATAATATTCTCTGACCACACATATTTCTGGTTTTTCCAGCAATCTAAGGACTAGTACCAGATCTTTAAGAACGCCATAATAACTTGTAAAGGTGACTAGTCGAGCAGTAGGCTGACTTACTAATAAAACTAAACAACAGCATCGGGTATGGTGACGACTTGCAAGGTGACCACACATCTCTATTCGCTTCCCTGGCCCGCTCCTATAGATGCGGTGACACATTATTAACCCCATACATTATAGTTGTATCAGTCCTTTGTTAGGCCAAGGTTTCCTGCCAACTGTTGCCCCACCGGTTCAGTTAATTATTAATAGCAGCTCATTAGATGTTCCTGAAACATCTGTTTCTGGACATGAGTGTAAAAGTAGATGAATGAAACAGGGTGGAAAGAGTTGGTTATTTGAACATGGTTTTCCCAAATAGCACAGCTGATCCAAAAGACATCCCTGGGATATCCTTTTGTCCAGATTTGATCCTGTCCATAATCATTGATCTATGGGTTCCCCATGGTTATCCCGTTTAGGATGCCTCATTGGGTCATCTTAAGAATGTCCTATGGATATCTTTAACGGGATGTCCACTCAAGTGTATCCTAAGGATATCGAGTAAAGGGTATCCCATGGGTGTCCTTTACAGGATGTCCAGTTAAGGGTATCCTAAGGACATGTAGTTGGGGTGGGGGTATCCCATGGACATCAAGTTAAGGGTATCCTAAGAATAGTTCATCCCCATGGACATCATCCCCTCCACATTTTATATTAATTAATTAGTAAACATACTATTTAATTAAATGAGGACGACAATAAATATGTAAATAGATTAGAAGTTCGTGGGCAACATAAGAGAGATTTATGAGTTTAAAATAATAAAAATATATACAAATAATGGGGATATCTATTTAGGGAGAGGTGCGTCACATGACTTGCCTTAATCAATCTGAGGCGTTGAGTTGCCTTTACTTCCTTTGTCAATAAAAAACAAACAAACCATCGTAAATACAGCAAGTTTTCAGAAAATAAATTATTACCAATAAAAAAAAAAAAAGAAACATCACCAAAGAAGACATAATTATACATATAATAAATACAAAATATAAATTATAATCTAAATGAAAAAATAAATATTTCAAAAAGCTTCTGCCTTTCCTTATAAGTACCAAATATACACACCTACGATGTAAAATAATACTAAAATTATCATAAATTTTAAAGCCAAAAGTCAACCGTTCAAATTAATTTGAAACACCAAACATTTTTTTAATTTAAAAAAACAAAATTACTTTCCAAGCATTTATAATAATAATTATTTAAAAAAATCCAATTAAAGAATAAAGCTGTTTTTTAGTTATTGCTTTTTTATTTTTAATTAATTTATCTTTAATTCTTTTAATATTTTTAATTTGATTAAGAAGCAAAAAAGGGTTTGTTTTCCTGCCATTATACAAGTTTATTTTTTAAGGAAATTAAATGAAAGCGGTTTATTTAAAAAAATAAAAGTTTATTATCAGATAAATGGGTAATCAGAATAATAGTAAATAAAAGTAAAGGTACGAACCTGCAAAGCACCACCTTCCCTTGGCTCGTGCGAAGAGAAGCATTGCTGTGATGGTCACTACGATTAGGCCCGCGGCAACTATAGCTATGATTGTACCTGCGCCAACTTCCATACCTACAACCGCCAAAACAAAATACAATTACCACTAATACAAAATAATAAGCAGTCTTACAATGTGTAAAAATTATCATGGTCCAAAGAAGACTATCTAGCGGAACAAAGAAATAGTATGACCTTGCTTGATATTGACTCTAGTCAAGAGCAGCTCCGTAGAGAATTATCCCTGTTATAAGTTTGAAATGTTGGCATTCATAAATCTCAGACGTGGACTCCTCTAAAAAATCTTGATTTAATAACTCAACAAATTTCAAGTTTAACATTTGTAATCTTTTATCTGTTGCTACAGTGAGGTGCTTACAGGAACTCAACTCTTCGATTATATGTAATTTCTGTTTTTATCACCTCTCTGAATAATTCATTTGCTTTTTTGGAAACTCAAATTTATCGTTTGCAATTTAAATTTGCAGATCTTTTAACTCTTTACCATTGCAAGACCTCACACTTTGTTTGAATTTATTAGAATGTATTTTCTTTATTTATGTATTTTAATTCATTTTTTTTTTTTTTTCAATATCCCCTAGATGGAAGAATTGCCATTAGAATGGTCTTTTATTTGAAAAAAAAAAGGTACAATTATATCTAAAAGGAGGGGGGAGCAGATACAGTAACACATCAACACACAAGTCCAGCAATCAAAGCCTGTAAGGTAGAGCAGCAAAAAAACTGCTGAAAATTCAGGTACCCCAGGCTGCACAGAAACTGTAAATTCTCTATTGCCCTTACTTACAATAGTAGTATTTATAGTCCATACAAAAAGCGAAACTTATTATTTATTACCAGTAAGTATTAAAAAATAATACACTTTCATCGTTTTTTTTTACAATTACATATTCTGAAGTCCGAATATTTTCCTGAAGGCTCTGGGGGGCTTCATCCCCCTGTGTGTTGTTATCAACCTCTCAAGTGATAATTTGGATATTATGTCAAAGTCAGCCCACAAATGGTCTTATATTAATTTCAACCCTCTTCACAATCACAATTAGTTTCCTTTTACTTTTCAGCAACACCAATAGTAATATTCTCATTATAGTAACAAGATGTCAGAAAGTCTGAGAAATACACCCCTCTTAGTAATTTAATTGAATAATTATACAACAAACTAAGTAATTATCAGTAAAAATAATCTAAACACAGTAACTACCGTATAAGAAATAATAACACATGGTTTATGTGACAACAACAAGATAGATAGAAGATATATCTGTGTATAGGAGGTAAAGGGCACTATGTGCCAAATTTAAATTTTGCGGGAGAGCTACTTTAATGATTTGTTTACTTATTTTACCTCCCCAGCATGTTGGTTCATAGTGACTTTTCCAACTGGCTAAATCCGTGAGATTTAGTTTTAGGACATCATATACTTGTACCTCTAAAAAAAGGGGGGAAAAATGAATAGGAAACTGTTAAAACCTCAATTTCGTAAAAAATGGAGATAGTGCCCTTTACCTCCTATACACA
>KZ652476.1:185389-195723 GCA_001010745.2 Gerris buenoi | reverse complement strand
AGCCGGGACTGTGGCCAAAATACGTTTCAAGGGGCCCTGATCACGAAAAAATACAAAACTTTATATATATATATGTATAGGTATATGTATTTCTAGCGGATTCCTTGTGAGCACGATAGCGCTCGAACGAATTGACGTATCAAAATGATTTTGTTGAGTCAGCAAAGATTTTAAAAAATACAAAAAATCATATTAGGTATCGCAACTTATGTTTTTTGGGTTCCTCAATCCAAAAAATGAGTTACCATAGCGATTCAAATAATATTTTAATAATAATGGCAATAGTAATAGTAATAATTTCTTAGGGATTTCTTGTGAGCACGATAGCGCACGAACGAATTGACGTATCAAAATAAAAATCGCACCGAAAAATCAAGCTCGTTGAGACGATGATCCCTATTGAAAATGAGATATTTATGACGTCATTAACCCCTCCTAATGAGTCAGCAAATATTTTAAAATAAATCCTACCGCGGGTATCCGCAAGCCGAGCGAATTTCCATTGGAAATTTGTAGTTTAATTGTTGAGCAGTTTAAACTTCTTTCAAACTACTACGATTATACAAATCCTACAAATTTCCAATGGAAATTCGCTCGGCTTGCGGATACCCGCGGTAGGATTTTTTAGATTAATATTCTTTAAGCTATTTAATGTAAGCTAGTGAAATACCTATGTATTTTCCATTTATATTATCCACAAAACAATTTTCTTGCCCTTGCCTAAAGTTTGTTGCGTGGTCACCTCACAATTGATTTAAAAGGACCATTGTTGAAGCCTCGATATCCTATATGTAATGCATAGTTTTGATAATATATTAGTGCATTTTCAATCTAACCTTGCAATTTTATTTTATTTTTTTCAATAATAATATTGCATTTTCAACCTGCCCTTACAATTTTATTTTATTTTTTTCAATAATAATATTGCATTTTCAACCTGCCCTTACAATTTTATTTTATTTTTTTCAATAATAATATTGCATTTTCAACCTGCCCTTACAATTTTATTTTATTTTTTTCAATAATAATATTGCATTTTCAACCTGCCCTTACAATTTTATTTTATTTTTTTCAATAATAATATTGCATTTTCAACCTGCCCTTACAATTTTATTTTATTTTTTTCAATAATAATATTGCATTTTCAACCTGCCCTTACAATTTTATTTTATTTTTTTCAATAATAATATTGCATTTTCAACCTGCCCTTACAATTTTATTTTATTTTTTTCAATAATAATATTGCATTTTCAACCTGCCCTTACAATTTTATTTTATTTTTTTCAATAATAATATTGCATTTTCAACCTGCCCTTACAATTTTATTTTATTTTTTTCAATAATAATATTGCATTTTCAACCTGCCCTTACAATTTTATTTTATTTTTTTCAATAATAATATTGCATTTTCAACCTGCCCTTACAATTTTATTTTATTTTTTTCAATAATAATATTGCATTTTCAACCTGCCCTTACAATTTTATTTTATTTTTTTCAATAATAATATTGCATTTTCAACCTGCCCTTACAATTTTATTTTATTTTTTTCAATAATAATATTGCATTTTCAACCTGCCCTTACAATTTTATTTTATTTTTTTCAATAATAATATTGCATTTTCAACCTGCCCTTACAATTTTATTTTATTTTTTTCAATAATAATATTGCATTTTCAACCTGCCCTTACAATTTTATTTTATTTTTTTCAATAATAATATTGCATTTTCAACCTGCCCTTACAATTTTATTTTATTTTTTTCAATAATAATATTGCATTTTCAACCTGCCCTTACAATTTTATTTTATTTTTTTCAATAATAATATTGCATTTTCAACCTGCCCTTACAATTTTATTTTATTTTTTTCAATAATAATATTGCATTTTCAACCTGCCCTTACAATTTTATTTTATTTTTTTCAATAATAATATTGCATTTTCAACCTGCCCTTACAATTTTATTTTATTTTTTTCAATAATAATATTGCATTTTCAACCTGCCCTTACAATTTTATTTTATTTTTTTCAATAATAATATTGCATTTTCAACCTGCCCTTACAATTTTATTTTATTTTTTTCAATAATAATATTGCATTTTCAACCTGCCCTTACAATTTTATTTTATTTTTTTCAATAATAATATTGCATTTTCAACCTGCCCTTACAATTTTATTTTATTTTTTTCAATAATAATATTGCATTTTCAACCTGCCCTTACAATTTTATTTTATTTTTTTCAATAATAATATTGCATTTTCAACCTGCCCTTACAATTTTATTTTATTTTTTTCAATAATAATATTGCATTTTCAACCTGCCCTTACAATTTTATTTTATTTTTTTCAATAATAATATTGCATTTTCAACCTGCCCTTACAATTTTATTTTATTTTTTTCAATAATAATATTGCATTTTCAACCTGCCCTTACAATTTTATTTTATTTTTTTCAATAATAATATTGCATTTTCAACCTGCCCTTACAATTTTATTTTATTTTTTTCAATAATAATATTGCATTTTCAACCTGCCCTTACAATTTTATTTTATTTTTTTCAATAATAATATTGCATTTTCAACCTGCCCTTACAATTTTATTTTATTTTTTTCAATAATAATATTGCATTTTCAACCTGCCCTTACAATTTTATTTTATTTTTTTCAATAATAATATTGCATTTTCAACCTGCCCTTACAATTTTATTTTATTTTTTTCAATAATAATATTGCATTTTCAACCTGCCCTTACAATTTTATTTTATTTTTTTCAATAATAATATTGCATTTTCAACCTGCCCTTACAATTTTATTTTATTTTTTTCAATAATAATATTGCATTTTCAACCTGCCCTTACAATTTTATTTTATTTTTTTCAATAATAATATTGCATTTTCAACCTGCCCTTACAATTTTATTTTATTTTTTTCAATAATAATATTGCATTTTCAACCTGCCCTTACAATTTTATTTTATTTTTTTCAATAATAATATTGCATTTTCAACCTGCCCTTACAATTTTATTTTATTTTTTTCAATAATAATATTGCATTTTCAACCTGCCCTTACAATTTTATTNCCCCCTCCTAAATGAAAATATGACAAAACTGTACATAACAACAATTACTGTACTCTTAAAGAGCATTTCAACGACATGCATCATGAAGATGACGGGTATTCATTACTTGTACCCCGTACCCCTTTGTATAGTTCGAAAATTCATGCAAACATTTACCTTCCCTTTGCTTTGAAGGTCAAGTGAGCAAATGTTCATCGAGATCGGAATAAAACTGTAGATTTTTATAAAAGAACATGCATATGTACACACATATTGTTAACTTTTATATACATATATAGATATAGATATAAATTTCCATTTTACCTCTCCCCTTTCTAAATAAAAATAAGANTTTATTTTTATTATTAAACTCAGCATAAAAGATATGTTTTGGGTCTTTTAATTTTTATTTATTTTTTTTTTAAATCAACTAAACATTGTGATTGTGATCATTCAAAATAACGAATCCGTTTAGACATCAAAGAACTATTTTTTCTTAAGACTGTGTGTCGGTTTATCCATCAATATTTTTACAAACAATTTTTTATTTTTACAAATGTTTACAATTTTTTTACAAACCATCTTAACAAACTCTGTGAAATTCTAATGAAATTTGGACGGTATCACGGTAGGTCATAATTAGCCTATTTTTGGTCCCGTATAATAAATCTTCTGCGTTTATTGCTTATTCTCTTCTGCAAACACATTTTTGCTCCCGAGCTTACCGAAGGTAACGGAAGCACTGTGTTTACTTTTCAGAACAAAAAAGTTTTATGCGTCTGATTTTAAACATTTTAAGACAGAAATCCGTTTCAGACATCAGGGAACATTTTTGGTTCCGTCTGTCTTTCGGTCTGTGTCCGCGAATAATGAAACGTGCGACGATAGCTTGAGTAAATGTCGATCAATTTTGATGATATTTGGTAGAAATGTTCATTTTTCCAATGCTCAGGTCGAGTTTGTTGGACAATGTTATCCATTCAAGCGTTCATGCGCAACGCTCGCGTAAACGTGAACTTCAAATTAAAAATTGGAATTTTCGGTCGGGAAAAAAATCAAACCTTATCTATTCAATGAGACAAACATTTTTTTAAAATACAGTTTTTTAGTAAAACCTACAGCGACACCCCTATGAAGTGTTAAAGATCGCTAAAACTGTTAATTTGTTCGGCACTTCTTTAGATGGTTACTCCCCTTATTAAGAAAACAAAGGGGAGTAATCATCTAAAGAAGGTATACGGAGTATTTTCCTTTAGATTGTTGCTCCTCTTATAAAAACATATGTGTGATATTCCTTTGTCCCAAAGTAAATTGGAATAAGCATCCCTTTGTCTTAATAATTATTTAGTCAGTCATTTGTATTCTAAAAAAAAACACAGGGGAGTAACCATCTAAAGAAGTACCAATTGTTCCTTAAACAATAAAGAATAAATCTTTTATATAATCGAGTAGAGTCCCGACGATAAATAATGATTGTTAAACACTGATCAAACGAATACCAAATCTAAGTAGTTATAATGTTGATATTTTGTTTAAGTACCATTAAAGTTGAGGTAACGTAAGTTTCTACGTCGAACAAGTAACTAACTAATTAGGAAGAAACATTAGTGGAAATTAAGTTAAAAATTAATACTGTAAAAATAGTTATGATTTATAGAAAAATTAAAAAAATTGTCGAAAAATATATTTATATAATAAGTGAAATTAACAAATCCGGGATAATAGAATTATTATGAAAGGATAAAATGTTCTGTCAATTATTTGAGTGGCAAAGCTTGCTGGCACCCTATTATTTGACGAATGGTCTCTTGAGGTTTAGGTATATTTCGATTCCCAGTCAGGTCATACCTATTTTTATTCATTGTTAAGTCTCTGAGCGCATGGAGCTACTCTAAATTAATCTAACTGGTTTGTGATAGAAATTTACTAAACGGTTACTAAATCAAAAGAGATGCTTTTCCTTACACGATGCCCTCTAAAAAATGATCGATAATTAGTAGTTTGCTGTGCTTTGGAAGGTGGAACTTAACAACTGTGCCATTGGATAATGGTTTGACTGGTGATTCCAGTGGCAAATATTACAATTATGTGTTACTAAATATTACTATCATTGCAGAAGAAATATAATACAAAGGAGATATTAGGGTAATCCAAATCTTAAAAATTCACCACCGATTATTTGTTGCTGAAAAATATTTTTTTTAAGATTTAGTATGTCTAAAGATAGTTATTTAGAATAGAGAAATTGCACTAAACAGGCCAAATAAAAACATTCTTTTATTACTCCAACTAATCATATATTCACTTGTTGGTCGTTCATTTTTCGTGAACAAATGAAATTTTTATTTAAAATATACAATTCCTCTTTGTGAAAAGAAATAACATATAATAAAATAAAAGATATATAAGAATAGATAAGATTACGTGACAATGGTAACACACAGCAGGGTAAATAGTTACTACCAAATCAAAAATTCAGAGAAACACCGACAAAGGCAGCACCTGCGTGATTACATCATCCCGACAAAGGGCATCCCCGAGAACGGAAACACCCAGGTATAATCTACGGTCTAGGAAACCAGTATAAATACGCCGATCTTCTCTCCAGTCGTCAGTTCATCTTGTAATTGCTTCGAGTCAACACCACGATGCACCACACCCCTGAAGATGCTTCCAGCAGTAGAAGCGAAACGTCGGACTTCAACCCATTCGTGACGCGGATTTCACCGGAAACCTAAGCTTTTTATGACGAATCTACCCGCGGAAGTCTACGGATCAAGACAAATCAAAAATTGTTTAATAATTGATACCTTTTTAAGTAATTTAAGAAAATATAATAAGTTTGATAATGACCCATTGAGTCGCATATTGAGTCGCCATTGAGAAATATCGCAATAAAATAATGAGAAATTAAAGCCTATTTATGGATAATTGTCAGACCATAGAAGGAAATCCAGAGTAAAAAAAATACACAAAAAGGGTAATACACAATAGAATAATGAAAATCGAAAGCCTCTGCAGATAATGAATTTTATTACATAATAACTAGTTTTCTGCCTCTCGGTCATCATCAGGAAAAACCCGACGTTGAGTTACAATGGGAGACAACAAACGGACCCGTTGTTTGCCGTTTGTGGTTGTTTTTTGGAGAGGATTTTCGTTATTCATTTTTCTATTGATATCAATTCTACTTGCGCTCTTAATCTTCGAAAATAACCCCTGTACTACTAAGTTAAATTACAAATACCCCGTTGTATTCAATCGGACAGGAAACTAGGTAACTAGTAATTTGCGATTGAGTATAACCAAGAACTGATTAAAAACGCGTTACTGACTGGTTAGAGGCTAGTTGCTTCATCTTTAGTGTCACATTCAATTACAAAGGTTGTGACTCGGTAGTTAGTGACTTGTGCATGTGATCCATGTCTTTTAAGTCAAAGCTCCAAGTGAAAAGTTTTTTTCTGAATGAGTACAATGCATATTTATTTAAAAATAAATTTAAAAAAAAAAAAAAATTAAAAAAAAATATATATAAAAATTATCAAGACGCAACCATATTTTAATACATTTAAAAGCTATATTTTAGTCTAGGTTTGTTGTTGAGCACATCATAGATTACGAATTATCTCTAAATCTCGGTAAAAACAAATTATGGCTTAGTTTTATTGTTAAAATAACAGGTTTTTAACCCAACAAATATTTATTGTTACTTAAGATTTAAAGATTAGCGGATGCTTATACGATGGTAAAAAATTAAAATTATTCAATGAAGTAAGCATACAAAAGGAATGAACAAAATAAGAGGAATATATTATAGCGCAGGCATTTTAAATGGGTTCTCCACTCATTATGATCTTATCCTGAGCGACCACAAACTTGATTTAGCCCTCTTCATTTTTGAATATGTTTAACAAACATTACGTGTTATATAATACAAATTTAATTACTCCAGAAGCGGATTTAAAGGAGGGAGTTAAGATAAGGTGCCTCAACCCTTTTAAGTACAAGATTATATTGAGTAATTAATCTCAAAATGAAGAAAAGACATTAAAGTGTTGGTAATTTATAATAACCAATTAAAGTCGTTTGCGAGGATAAGTCAAAAGAAGGGAGAGAATACGAGAGAGAAAACAAAAGGGAGTTGGAGGGTGGAAAAAGGAAACGGTTCTGAATGCAAATTTTCTCTTGGAGTTCGAAGAGGGTGGTTTCTTTTTTTCGGAGGACTTGATATGGCGAGGATTTTCCAGTCTCGAGATAAGGTTAAGCCTTCTTTCAAAGGTTTCCCTTTGCTCTCTTTTCCAAAACCGAAAAAAGAGGAGAGGGGGTTAGTTCAACGATTTCAAATCCGGGAAGAAATACCATTTGTCGATGTTGGAAGGTCCTGATAACTGATAACCTTAGTTTAGGTATAAAGGGGAGTATCCGGTTATCAGTGTTTGTTACTTTATCATTGCTTTCCAAACCCTACTGATCTGCATTGCCTTGTAGTCATCCCTCAACAACTTCTAAACTAAGGTTTTGTCTGGGCAATCAGGGAGGGAAGATGTCGTGAGACTGGGGATCTTCTTATCATGACGAGCATCTAATTTGACTTTTAACACCAAGTAGGGGAGAGAGAATGCTATCATGGTAATGCTCCGCTTAATATTATTCTCACTCTGGTCAAAACCCTTGAACTTAAATCGCGAGTTTAGAATGTCATTAGCATACAACAGTGGAATTTGCACCCAATCTACTTCGTATTCCTTTAACACTAAGGTTCACACGATCGTTTTCTACCGCTTAGCCAAGGTGGGCAAACAACCACTATTGAAATTGATTCTAGTGGAAGCGTACGCACGAGCGGAAGAATAACCGTGATGGTTTTAAAAACGCGACAAGAATGCGTGGTGGTTTTATTTTCAAGGCGGCGCGACAACTGTCTGCGGAATAGAAAAAGATATGAGTAGCATTTTCACGAGCAGTTTATCAGCCACCACAATTCCTTACATACACTCAGACACTCAGAGTAGTAGAATCTCGTTTTCGTCTTTCGTTATAATTTTAAGTCTCTGTAACAAATGTTTACACGTGCGTATTCGCTCTCTTTTTATCTTTAAATTAAGGTCTAACTATATTCCGAGGAATATTTAGTCAGGTATAATTACGCCAAGGGAAATCCGTTTGCTGTGTTACTACACCCAGAAGCAATTTGACTCCATTTAAGTTTGACCTCCCCCAATCTTTGATAAAAATGTAGTTCACTTCATAAATGGTCATAATAATATTATTAAAGCGGGAAATTATAAGGCAAAGTCATTTTATATGTTGATCCAATGAAATCAAAAAGTACATAATATAATACTAAACAAAGCTATATTACTAGTTAGCTAACGAAAAAAAACATAACTGATGATGAGTTAAAGCATTAATAGCAATAAATATGTATAACCCCTAGAAACGGCACTTCTTTAGATTAATCTAAAGAAGGTGTACGGTATGTTCTTCTTTAGACTGGTACTTCCCTTATAAAAAAGATGGGTGACATTCCTTTATCCCAAAGTACATTTGACTAAACATCATTTTGTCTTAATAGTTATTTAGTTAGTCATTTATATTCTAAAAACACATAGGGGAGTAACAATCTAAAGAAGTACCGAATAAACGAAGTAATACTACATTAAAAAATAATTTAATAATAATTATTATATTATTTTTAAATGTAATTATAATTAATTATTATGTAATAATATAATTATTATAATAGTATAAATAATTATTATGTATTTTTAAATTGCAGTAATGTTTACCATTAGAGAAAACGTTTTTCCATTTCAAAATTTCTATCTACTTTTTATTTCTTTCTGCAGTTGATCCAGTATTTTCTTCTACAATTTATTTTTAGCTGGAAAACATTCTTATTCTATATCTAAACGATACATCAGTTAGGGTTTTCTTTCTTTTTTAACTTATAAACAAAAGTTTTACGAGCTTATGATTGAGTTATAGCTAAGAAAAGAAAGAGGTCCATAAGATTTCCCGATATAAGAACTAGTATAGATGACCGGCGGTAGGATTTTTTTCTCCGTTTTTAGGGTCATTTTATTAAGACAGAAAAAGGCCCAAGGCTAAGGGCCCTTGATATATCTTATCAGTAGACCTAGGCTCCTCTTTATAGAAGGGCCATTCCCTTAGTCTCTTATCACTATGATAATACGAAAACATTGCCCTCTTCCCTCTAAACCTTCAACACAATATCTAAAGATTGAACAGTTTCTCTTGCCTATAATAAGGCAGTCCAAGACAAAGCCTTTTCTGGGTAAGAAGAGAAAAAAATATTTATGAAACTAAGGCAAATATTTATACATATATTTTTTTCTTCATTTTTAGGAGTTTTTCAGCATATTGACAAAGAACACAATAATAGGATACCAATCTTTTACGATGTATGAAAAACTTGTTACAGATCTATAGCCAAAGAGCAATTAAATGTCTGAACTAGTCTTTGAAATAAAGAATAAAAAATATCTTGGAATAAAAAAAAATCCATTATCTTCATAAATTTACCTTATTACTCAATTTAGTTAAAGTTACTCAATTAAGTTAATTCAATTTAGTAAAAAAATTATTTAAAGTGCATTTGGTCTCATCTTTAAATTAGAAAAGTGTAAAAGAGTGGCAATTATTTCCAAGAGATTCAAATAATTATAAAAATGATATATTCTTGTTCACTTCAAGTTCTTTCATTTTAAATGATGCCGCCAACTCTAAAATCGCTCTTTCCGAAACCTAAATCGATTTCTCCTATAAGGCCCTATTCACACAGTGAAACGCAAATCGCGTTTGAAGCTGTCTTGCGACTAGGAGACTGGGAGACTGCGCGACTCAAGTCTCTCTTCATCTTCACACTACCACGACTCAAGTCTCTCTTCATCTTCACACTACCACGACTCAAGTCTCTCTTCATCTTCACACTACCACGACTCAAGTTGCGAAATCAAACCACATTTAGGAAATAAAGTCAGTTTTCACTAACTATAGGCTGGGCAAGTACCCAGTATTTAGCATACGTATCTAAGTCCCTGAACAATGTCTATGTTTAGTGATTCTAGTGGTGATGAGGACATCATTATCCATCATTATAGTTTTATTATTATCATCGGTAATAATAATTAATATTTTATAATAGAGTGTAATATAATATATGCTATAAAAATATAATATATAATATATTATTTAATATAATATAAATATAATACGGTAATTTCTAATTATAAATCATTTTATTATAAATATTTT
>KZ652476.1:174932-185126 GCA_001010745.2 Gerris buenoi | reverse complement strand
AGTAGTATAATATAATATAATTATGTTTATTATATAATATTTTATTATAAATATGTGGTAATATAATTATACAAATCATTTTCACGTAGGGAGTTAAAAAGGAATGTTTTGTAGGAAACTGAGAGACTGGGAGACTAGGAGACCAGCATGCAGAGTCACATGGTTTCATAGTTGCACGGTCTCCCAGTTGCCGGTACTGGAGTATCCCCGTCTGAATACCGCCATCTAATTACTACATTGCTGGGTCTCGTGGTACCAGAGTCTCCTAGTTTCAAGGAGATTTGCGTTTCACCGTGTGAATAGGGCCTAACTTATACTGAGCACCGGATACTGGGATACAGATCCACTTAACTGCAAATATTAATTAAAATGATTTGAGGCAAACGTAATTATTAATCAGCAAAATAAACAGTTTTTAGACTTAAAAGCGAACCCACACAATATTAAGGGAATCTGGTTAGGTAAACATGTAAAAAAACAAAAAGTACAATTTTATTATGATGTATTATAGATTATATTATCAGATACATCTGATTTATAGATATGTAGGTGTATGTATAATCACTACATTCTGCATGAATGAGAATGTAGACAGTTAATTTTTACAGCTGAGTTGATTCTTAATTTTTAACTTTACGGCACTTCTTGATTTGTTGCGTTGTTTTCTGCTATTCATTTCTGAGGTATAGGCAGAATAAGGTCAGTGATAAATTACCAAAAAGACAAGCAATGCCTTCATGATGAGTGCACTTCTCTTTCAAGAAATAAACACCATCAATAGTTAATACCATACCAAGGAAGTTCATGATTTTTACCGCAATTTAATTCTCTTGAGAGCGATAACGTTTTTCTACCCAGGAAACCTCAGCTAAGAGGGAGAGAAAAAAAAATCAAAAATACTTTAATGTTTTTCTACTTCATTCTTTTTTCTATACCAAAAAATGAAAGTACTCAAGTGGGGAAGAATTAGGGGGAATCTCGAGGGAATTCAGGATAAAAAAATGTAAAGACAAGGGGAGACGTGATATTTCCTGGAATAAAAGGGGAGATTGTGTGTTAAAACCCCCCTGTAATTCAATACTTGAATGTGGTTGAAGGGGACAGAATAGTGTGGTATGCCGCAACCACACTACAACCCTAGAACCACACATTCCACCCTCGTACAACCAAATCCTCCCCTGCAATCCTCCCTAATGCTAACTAATTTAGCAAAACAACTTCCACCCCATCTTATATATACATAGCTCTTCTATGGACCTCAACCCTTTTTATTCCGTAGAATTCTTCTGGACTCTATTAGTGATACTGGTACAATTCTCCCTAAAACTTTCTGACACGTAAGAATTATTTTTTATTCTTCTCCTTATCAATTTAAATTGAATTAAATTTTTTTATTGGAGGAGCTGTTTCATAAGCCTACAGTAATTTTAAAATAAGAGATATTGACATTTCTAATAATATTTTATTTTATTTTTATTTTAATTATTTATTTATTTATTTTTGGAAAAAATTAGATTTTACTTTCTTATTTCTTCGGTCAGTTTAATTGATGCAACTGTAAATTAATTAACTGCGAATAAAACTGAACTATTTTAAAACTAGGCATCCCGTGGGTCTATCATTGAAGCGAGCGGATTGCAATAAAATACTGAATATTGAAATTCATTAATAATGATGAATGTCATAGTTATAGTTGAATATAAGGGTAGTGTGGGGGGTATACTTGGCACAAAGCTCACCTTCCGAGATAAACTTATATAACTAGTTCCCATAAAAATCTTAACTACCCGGAGTAGCTTTTAAACTATTATTATAAATGTATCACTTCACTACTTAAAAACCTCGGTTTATATCAAGTTGAAATTTTACATGCCTGTTTCAATTTTACTTTAGACGATGTATATGAAGTTTTATTCAAATCGTTACGTTAGAACGTATGATATCAGTAAAAATCTTGTTTCCTCTACTTTAAACGTTTAGGACGGATAACGTTGTCCAACTAACTTAACCAGGTTGCAAATCGTCTGTTGAATGTAAGAAGCTCACTTACGCTCATTTAAATTATAAATTTTAAACTTAGTCATTTTTAAAGTATTGTATTAGTGGAATTGCTTTAATGGAGTCGGAGACAATGCTTTATGGATCATGGAGAGGGCTAGAATTTCTGCCATCAAGAGGTTTACTTGAATACATACTGTTTTATTCGTAGTGTAAAAGATGTTCAGAAAACGGAAAAAAACCTAGAAGGAACTTGTGAAATCGATCAAGAAAAACTACATTTTCTCTAAAAGGTGCTCGAAATTCCAAGAGTGCATCTAAAAGAATTCTTTTCTATAATAGACCAAAGGAAAAAAATCTTGTTCACTTCTCATAACTTACATTCCAACTGCAAATCGTTTATTTCATCTCATGAATCGAGGGGTGTCAGATCACAAAGGAATCATCCCAACAGTACAAATAACGGATCACGGCTGACCCCAAAATCCATTTTATAAACGATTTAACACTTCATTTTCAGATAGACGTCAGTTGAAGATTTTCTTCTGTGAGGAAAAAGCAATAAATGTATGATGGCAATTTTACCCTTATTTTCTGTCTGAATCCTTGAAGATTTCTCTACTTATGTTCAAACATTCTAGAGACTGGGTTGCGAATAAAAGTCCCATGTTTTTGATCAAGAGTTAATATGCAAAAATAAATTTTTATATGAACACATTTAAGATTTTCAAACTTATCAACTTGTGTTGCTATTATTACTTTCACATTTACCATATTTGTTACATTCAACCGTAACTATCCTCAGATTTTCATTCACTCAGAGAATAAAATCCCTATCTAAAATTAAAACTTTCATTTGCCATCCTATGCTCCAGAATGTTAAATGGACACGTTTACTAAATTTCCTTCTTCATTTATTTCACCTTCAATTATTATTATTATTTATTTATTTATTTTTTTTTAAATATTTTTAGCGTCTTAGCTGTTGTATATAATTCTACTATTTTGTACAACTTTTGTAACTACTTCTAACAGTATGAATCACAAAGCTTAGACACACTGTTGATATTTTTGCAAGGTAGGCAAATTCATTCGCTAAATTATAAATCAGGGGTGTTCCTTTAGCACTGCAGAGACGTTAAACAAGTTAAAAAACATGTATTATCTATATTGCTTCCGAGCTTACCGAAGGTAACGGAAGCATTGTGTTCACTTTTGAGAACAAAAAAGTTTTATGCCTCCGATTTTAAAAATTCCAAGACAGAAATCCGTTTCAGGCATCAGGGAACATTTTTGGTTCCGTGTCTGTCCGTCAGTCGGTCTGTGTGTCCGCGAATCATGAAACGTGTGACGATAACTTGAGTAAATATCGACCGATTTTGATGAAATTGGGTAGACATGTTCATTTTACCAATGTTACCAGTTTAAGCGTTCACGCGCAACGCTCGCGTAAACGTAACTTCAAATTTAAAATTTGAATTTTCAGTCGTGAAAAAATCAAACCTTATCCATTCATTGAGACGAACATTTTTTTCAAATATAATTTTTTAGTAAAACCTACAGCGACACCCCTATGGAGTGTTAAAGATCGCTAAAAACTGTTCATTGTTCTTACACAATAAACAATATAACAATAAAGTAATAAAACGTTAATGTTAATTTATATTCTTATCTTTTGAGTCTTCAGGGGTTTTTTAAAAAGTTAAAATTAATAAAAAAGAAAGCTAACAATTTGCTTTTTTATATATTAATATTTATTTGGTAATATTTCGTCTCCTCTTTGAGACATTTTCAAACCTGAAAATTAACAATTTAAAATTACAATCGATCTTTTACAATAATAAAATAAAAATTATACATATAGAAATGAATTAACTATAAATTATATTAAATTGGTCATGCTGAGTTATAAAATATTTTAGTCAATTTCTAAATATATTAAAGGGGACAACTAATAATGAAAATGGTTAATGTTAATATAACAATAAAGTACTTGATAGGATGCGAGGAAGCTATGTGCCACACTAATTGGCAGTGTATTTTTACTTGAAACAAACTGTATTCGTATGACACAAACTAAGTTTTATTTCATAATTAAAGTTTTAAACATTGGGGAGCTTGATTCAATTATGGTAAAAGGTTACTGAAATTAGTATCATGTGAGTTAGATACTTCTAACTGCTCTTTTTAACCCGTTTCCATAATGTGACTTCCACAGATATCAAACTCACGAGCTTTTGTGCTATAAACAGAGATTGCAGATGTTAGAATATCCAACTACATGATGATGGTCTTCATTGTAATAGCGGTGGTTTGTTTTCTGGTAAATCACCCTTAGCAACGCGAAATGTTAAGGCTCAAGGCATATGTGCCTCGTGTAATACTAGACAGTAAACACACTGTATAATACAGAAAATGGCTTTAATTAATCTCGGCTAGGTCGTGGGAGAGCTGACCTGGAGGAAGACAATAGAAACAGACGATGGCCCCCGGAAGCACCTGGACGCCCTCAGGTTGCCAGATGTATAGAAGAGTCACACGTGACGTAGCTCCGATTTCCTGGATTGCCGAGGGTTGAAATCAGAATCAAGTCGGAGAAAGGGGTTGAAAGTAAGAATGGGGATGTAATGCAATGCGTGGCCAACACGGAAGAACTCAACAATGGATAATTAGATAGAGGTATCATTGTCGATTCTAGTTGATAGCATTAGCCAATTACCTGATAATTCTAGGAAGGGGAGGGCGGCTTGTTGTCTAACATATGCAATATTATAAATTTTGGGAAATAAAACTCTGACTATATTTATTGCATTAAAGAATTCATTTGACGCATTTGCTTGGATGTTAAGTAAAAATTCAGAATTTGTATAATAGACAACTCTTCCCAGCGTTACGTTTTCCCCGTATATTATTATTTGGAGTACACTAATTTTAATAGTAGATTGAAAAGGGTATTTTAATCACTGCCAAAATTTAGAAAAATGATTAAGACGGCCACTTTTGACTGAATACCAATGGTAGGAGTAAAATAGGGGTTTGAAAAAAGAAAAAAAAAAGCGTTCATTCATTAAACTTGTTTTATAACTATGTATTGGCAGAAGAATTAAACATCAAAAGCCCTCAAAATTTTACAGTTCTTTAGGAGAGGGGAGAAGGAAATTAATAAAACCAAAAATGAAATAATTCAAGTGAAGTGTCAATTGAATCATTCCTTATCAAGAAGTGTGGTAGGAAACATTTTAAGCTTTTCCGAATGACACATGATACCGATAAGGAGTATGAGTATGATTAAATTTATCTAAATGTTGTCTCTCATTTGATTCAGCTCGATAAAATTTGTCAAAAAGGTCAGGAGGGAACCTTTTATCATTTAATTTAACATTTTACAAATTACACCCCTCCTCTAAAACATCTCACCTGAAATTTTGAGAACTTTCCAGGTACTCAATCCTACTACTAAGAAATCATAAGCCAAGAAACATGAATGGATGAATTTGGTCCTTATTTTATACATGAGATGTTGACAACAGTACAAGATCAAAAATGTATATCTAATTTATGTAACAAACTTCTCGTTAATATCTTTAAAGCTATAGAACTTAGAGTGACTGTTGCAGTAATGTCAAAGATTTCATCCCAACTTAAATCCAGAAATCATGTCCCAATCAAAGAAGGAAGGAAATGATACAACCCTTGCTGATTTCAACTAGGTTGACGGTCCTTTGAACTCTTAGTACAGGATTTCAGGACGGTCGGACCCTTTTCAACCCTCTTATCTGTTATCTTCAGAATAGTTAAGCCCTTGCTTAAGCCTGGTGATTTAAGATTTGATATCTTACCATAGTTTCATAAGAAGGGGTTCATTTTAGTATCTCTAGGGAATCCTTTTGTAGTGTCTAACTTTGCTTGGTCTCGCATCTTATGGACCTTTGCCACTAATCTAGGAACTGGAGGTCTATCAAGAAATCCCATTTATTCTGATTATAAGACTGAATTATTTAAATATGGGGGCCTTTCGTAGTAAAAAAAATTGTCCATATCTACTGTCTAATAAGGAAGTGTACTGTACGTAATATATTTTTACTATTGATGTAAGGTTAAGTTCTTTGGTCAATATTTTTAACTTATATATTGCAACTCATTTACCTTATTTTTGGCGAAACCTATGCTACTATAAAATTCAATTTACTTTACGAAGAATATATCACTGCATAGAGGAATAACATAAATTTTCTTCACTTGTAAATTCAAACCGGTTTATTAAACAAAGCCACTTTCAGCCTTCATAAAGCCATCTTCACTGCCTAAGACCAATACAAGAAATAATGAACTAAGTAAAAAAATTAAACATAATGACAATTAAAACCAGAAAAACGTAAAGAACAAAAAGAACAAAAACTTGTTTTCTATCTCCAATAGTTTGTCCCCTATATGGGGGCAAAGATTGAATAACCTTTCCGAAAAACAATATAATAACACTTTTATTCCGCTGTAAAGTCTAAATGGTTTGAGATAAATTAATGAAATTTGGTGGATCTTTTGGATCACTCTGTGTAATACCTAATACAAACTAATCTGTGCTGATCAGTCTTGAATTGGACATTTAATTCTTGATATAATAAGTTTAAGTGTGTTGATAGCCGATACTCGGATAAATAAGATAAAATTAAAAGGAAGAATCTAAAGAGAGAATCGGAGTCTTGAAGAAGGACTTTGTTCTTGGTTTCCTTATCACGTATCTAAAATAGTTTTCTGGAATGCTCTGAAGAGATTGTGCATAGCTCCATTATGACCTTTATCCAATGATGGTTTTTACATGCAGTATAAAATACATTTTGTAAATTTCAGTTTTGATACGGTTAGATATCTAAAAATGACAAAGTGCAAGAGTGATAAGGCCTAATACCCTTATAGAACTTGCTGATCCCCTTAATATTCCATAAATTGTAAATCCTTCTCGAGTAAATGCAATATTCTTCTAATGGGGAGTTTCAAGTAAATAAGTTGGGTGAGGAGTAGCTTATGCACGGGTATATTGCTATGTATTCAAATAAAATGTATCCTCTTTAGTCAAAACGGTGGAAAGAGGGATTGGGTCGGTTGTATAAAGTCATCATGGATGAGAGGATCTTCAACCGGCGTAGGAAACTCTCGCAATAATCCGGGAGCTTCCCCGGAGGCCTTTCCCGCGTTTCCAAAAGAGAGCGGGGCGTGCAAATTCGGCGCCCTTATTCTCCCGGGGCGCCAGACCGTGAGGCCCCAAAACCTTCAACTCCGGGGGCTCCTCCCCGGTATTAATTTAACTCCCAGCACAATGCCGACGGTATATTCAGATTTTTACCCCCACTCCTTCTACTTCTCGGTGGAAGTACAACAAACCCGAGGATTACCCGTGATAATCGGCTCAACGAGGGTAATCCTCCCCGCTTGCCGACGAAGAGAGCCAATATTAAAGAGGAGGGATGCCTCTTATTGAAGCTGAGGCTCAAGAGTTGTGGGCAAAACTGAGTGGAAATAATCCTTCATCATAGAGAGGGCGCTCTAAACAACCTTAGCCCTTGATACGCGCTCGCTCTTTAATTATGTCCAAAACATCTGCACTAAGCCCCTCTGAAATGCACTTTAAAAACTAATCTATTTGTTGCTCTTTACTTCCATTGTAATCTTACCTTAATTTAGTAAATGATTGAACAAATTTTAATGAAAATAGGTTAAAATGTCGAGTTAAATTTAATTTTTCGTATTATATTAAACATAAAATTTAAACTGTAGTAGTAAAATTACATAAATAATATATATTTATATCTCCGAGGGGTTACTTGATAAAAGAAATCACAATAAAAGGCTTTTGTCAGGCCTAAAAAATAAATAGATATTTCCCTACTAAACTCATGCAACAAAATCTGAAATTGAACATTGTAAAATCAATATTTAGATGTTAGGTACCCATAATCATACGAATAACAATTTATTGTATTTTTTATTTTTTTTACAGAATTATTGATCATTATGCTTTAGAATTGAATAATCAAAAATAACAATAATACATAAGAATGTTGAACCTAAAAAGTTAGATGCTCAAAAATCTATAGGGAGTAGAGAAGTTGAAGGTGACGTCGATACGAGGGGTTAAAGTCTGGTAATCGGTAAACGGCTGCAGGAAATATTGAGAGAGGTCATCCATCATTTTGATCCGTCTCAGGCTGACCAAGTGATTGATAAGAACCGAAGAAGAAAGGCCTTGAGTTTAATATCGTTTAAAGATAGCATGGCCCCGAGCAAGTAAGTTTCCCTCTCTCATGGGACCAAGGAAAACCAACTCAACACTTTTTGCAGTAACTATAGAACTGCCTTAATAATCATAGGCATAGTTTGCTAAAAGGTGCGTTGTTGATCTTTAAAGATGAATCTAGAAGTTTGCCAAAATAATGAGCTGAAACACATTAATTATTAATGAAAGATCAGTCACTTGAACTTATACATAAACAATCTAATAATTTGCGACTTTTTTCTAAAGAATTATAAGTTACTGTAATGAATTTTGAAGTTTGTAAAGAAAATTATGCAACAATCCGATTATATACGACTCTTTCGCATAATTTAGAAGTGCTACCCTCTGCATTCCAATAATTTTTAAATTAGAAAATTATCAAAATTAGAAGATTATAAAAGTATAATGAAATATTGTTCTGATAGAACAATATTGATAATCTACACTTGATTAAATAAATTCAAGCTTTCTCGTGTGTTCGCCCATTATCTATTGATAGAATGTTTTGACAGAATCTGTAATTTTATCCGAATAATATTAGAAGTTCGTCAAACGTATAATAACTACCAAAATCACTTTTACAGTCTATGCCAAGCGAGTTTTAGTGCATGTCAGTGCGGAAAAGTCTAAAAAAATTGTGAAACACCCTTTCCAAACCATGTACAGATGTGTATAGACTTAACAATTCTGTTATACGCGGTCTGTAGAATATTGTAATGTCCTTCCCATTTTAATCTCAATAAATATTCTATTGCTAAAGGAAATTCTCACCCTTTTGATAGAGGTATACATAATCGAATTTTATAAATATGCGATGTTGCAAATGCATGTCATTTGAATTTTTTTATTTAACACATCTTTATAATAGTGCTTTTTGAACTGCGAAATCTTTAATCTTATTTTAAAAATGAAAGCTAAGGAGTTGATATAGAGCTATGAAAAGAGGGTTAGAAAGGTTTGAACTTGTTATATTTTTAAAACAACTTTTTGATTTTGATCATAGTAAAAAAAAATGAGAGGTCAAACAAAAGACTACAAAAAAGTAAAACATAAGCAGAGGTTGTTATGATGGGTTCAATATTTTCTAAGAATAGGCAGAGTGTAAGCTGCATAAGCTGTAAAGAGGCGGATGGAAGGGTGAAAGCGGAAGAGTATAAGAGGTGTAAGTAAGTGGCCTCAGAGCCCATCAACCCCCGGGTCTCTGTTAAGAACTTCTACAAGAGGGTGGTTTCTTTTCTTATTTGCCTGCGAGTGGTTATGAAGTGGTTTGGAACGAGCGGAGGCTAAGGTCTTGCAAGGCTCACGTACAGAGACTCACGTGAAATCAATCCTTTAAAGAAGGACGTGAGTCGACTCAAGACCCTTAGACCATGGCAGTTCTGACTTCAGTGCTCCACCAACACCAATGTCTTACACAAATACTTTATTCCAACATTTTGCCAAAACGCAAAGCTTAGAGTAGCTCATAAATAAACAATGTTCCAAGACTCAAATTAAAATCGGTCCAACACAACTTAAACACATTTTCGCATATAGTACACATAGCTTTTGTCAAGTCAATAAGGCTTTATAATTTTGCTATTTATAAAGCTTTACAATTTCATTAAGCTTCTGCAACATAACTTTGAGGTCAACTATAACAATTACATTCATTTAGTGGAAATAGCCTTAACTAATCTCACCTAAAAAACCAAAACATTTCCTGAGGTTTATTAAGAAAAAAAATTAACATCTCAATTTGATTTTCTAAATTTATCCTTAATGTCAAAGATAGTACAGTAACTATCTATATATATAAAATTAAAGTTTTGTCTGTACATTGGTCAGAATTGAACATTTCTTGGATACTTTTTCGTTTTATACATCCCGAAAACCGAATCTGGCCTTAACTTTTTTCGTGTATGTATGTATGTATGTATGTATGT
>KZ652476.1:131321-155808 GCA_001010745.2 Gerris buenoi | reverse complement strand
TATAGGTCCAGAGTTGGGTGGGCATCGTCGGGCCCCTGATGAGTCGGTAGCGACGAAACGATGCAGGACATGGCGTTTTGCCGAGCCAACATCTTTGTGACGATTGTCTGGTGTTGGAACAGTTCCTATGTGTCACGCTTGCGTGGCACATCCCTAGGTGTCTCTCAGTAACACAAATTGTATCTATATATCTTTAATATCCAAATACATATATAGTTTCCTATACTTTCTTAATTCCTTCTATGTATTTATCTACATTTCTCCCACGGGTTAGGTCCTTTCGTAACAGCACATATCATCTAATTTTTACTATATGAGTACAGAATTTGAAATGCCCTTGGTCTGACTAACTACTTCAAGCCTGACAAAATAAGCCATGATTATTTATTTATTTGTTGATCATTGCCGGTTAATTTTGGCACATACCATGGTTAACCCACGAGAATGATTACAAAATTCTACGATTTTCGAAAAATCGCCAAACCATGGCCAAAAAAAGTGCCAAACCATGGCTCATTTTGTCTTTCATAAATAGCCCATTTTGAAAAATTATTTCTTCTTTGCTCCAGCCCTGGAACATTTCTTTAAAATTATTACAGGATTCTTTCAATTTAATCATTTAAATGGTATTTAAACTGAAAAGACAAGATAAAATAAGTACTATTTGAAAAATAAAAGGCATGATTGAATGAAATATATTTTATTTAACATTTTATAATCTTATAAATTATACATTTTTTTTATTATCTAATATATAACCATCTAACACCAATTAGTTTTAATTTGTATTTAATATTATGAAACACTAACAACAATGTTATTTTTACGTATTTTAGGCGTCAATAAAATGGAATTCTGACCAACAACTGATATTGATTATGAGAATGATAAACATTTTTTTGTCAGTATCAGGTATTCGGTAGGTATTTGGTTAGGTATATTAAGAAAGATTCATTTTTTTTAAGTGATTACAAATATTAAATACATAAAAATAATCGATTAAATACATCAAAATCTTTTTTCATACATAAAAAAATTAGAAATCAATTTAACTTTGTACAATATTATTTATTAAACATAATAACAACTATACAGCACATAATTTCTGTCATTAAAATTGTTTCTCTGCAACTAAGTAATTAACATGTACATATTTTAATTTCTTTACTTCTTCGTAGGATATGTCATATCTGTACTCCTTCATTCGTATATGTATGCCTATTTTTAGTACCAAATATTGTAGATTGTGTAAGGACTTCCTAGATAATTTAAAACAGAACGCAATCAGCGCTAAAATAAATATAAATCTTTATATATTTTACATTTCATAGAAATAACCGTAAGGATCACTTTATTTTTTAATTAAAGCATTTCAAATTTTCAATTACCGATCCTCGTATATACTTAATGAATAACATGAACAATTTTCATTGGATCAAACTCTTTTGCTATTTTAGTGCACCAGTAGCTTTTAAAGCTATTACAGTCTATAAGATTATTGTTGGCACAATCAAAAGGGGGGAAAATTTTGAGGGAAACAATTCTATTGGTCCCCCATGTTGAATGCAACTTCAGAAAAAAAATGCTCTACTTTACCCCTGTTCCACAAAAAAATATAACATGGCGACACTGATTTTCCCTTTTTATAACCCCAAAACTAACTCCACGTTTGTTGCTTCCCGCCTTTGATTGTGCCAACTCTAATATTATAGACTCTAGGTTCAATCAAAGGTTTATTTGGTTTGAAAACACAGTATTTGGCACATTCTTTAGTTATTCAGTAATTTCTCTTATAACCTTGAATTTTGATAGACAAATACTTTTTGGACAATAGATTCTAGACTAAAATTAAATACTTCAGAGCTTTCAGTTGACACGTACTGATTCCAGCAGTTTTGCGTTAGAAGAAATGGAGACTTGGAATAGTTGCCCAATGCCAAACCAAAAACAATATTACCAACTCAATTCAATCAAATATTTTATTATAATTATTATTTACTTTTTTTTATAAAAGAGAACGCATCTTCTGAAGAATAATACAGATCGTTATATTGTTTATTGCAGGCTGATGGTGGCTGAGAATCCAGATTACAGTAGTTTGCAATGGTACACTTAGAAGAGATGAAGACTTGAAATAGTTGCCCAATACAAAACCAAAAACAATAATACAAACTCAATTCAATTCAACATTAATCTTTTTAATGAAGCACATCTTCTGAAGAATAATATAGATAGTTATATAGATATAATATACAGTGTGTCCCAAGATAAAGAATCCAAGAGGAAAATGTTTCTTGATTTTGTGTACGGAGTGTTCAGTTTCTTGAAAACTTTCTAATTGAAAACAATTCTAAAATGTATTCCCTATTAGGCCGTCCGCACACGGAGCAACTCAAAACAAACTCAACTGGAAACTCCAGTCATTTTTGAGTTTACAGAAAGCAAACCCAGTTTGTAATGAGTTGCTCCGTGTGCGGTGTCCCATTCAATTACACAGGTTGAAACTCATAGTCTACTCAAAAATTACTGGAGTTTCCAGTTGAGTTTGTTTTGAGTTGCTCCGTGTGCGGAGGCTTAGAAAACAACTTTCATATGAACCTCAAAAACAATTCAAGAACATAACATTCATCGCAATTTTATTTTCACCTATTTTTCAGAAATTTCGACTCTATTTGTAAATTCTCTGCAAGTATTTTAAATGTGCTCAAGGGGTGTATGAAATGCCAATGACCTGTGTAATTCCTTTTTTCCATTAGCTAATCCAGGCTAATAAAGTGAGCATAAACTTTTCTGTTTATAATTAAAATATAGAGTAATCATTTTTTTTAATTAACTTGCTGTTTATTTTTAGAACTTAAACTAAAATTTTATGAAAATACTTGATTTGTAAGCAATTTATTATATTTTTTCAAAATAAAACAGTATATTTATTCTGGGAGTTTAGAGTTTTCAAAATAGTTGTGAAATACTCCGCATGTAGTAATAGTAATATATATTATAGCTTATTTGTATTATTAATTAATTTTATTTTTTAGGTTGAATATGGACTTACAGAAGAGTCAGTTGCTGGTAAGATTTATCCTTCATTATTAACAGTAGAATAGAATGAAGTATATTGTAGTAGAGAACCAGCATAGATGAGATACTTATAAGGTTTGTTCTAACCACACTTCAAACTACGCAGTTTGAAACTGTCCGACGCATGCGCAACGGACCAAAATTGCTCATGCGTCGGACAGATTCAAAACTAGTTTGAAGTGTGGTTGACAACCACCATATAATATAACCTTATATACTTAGTAACCAAAATCCTAAAATCAACAAGCTAAACATGTTGAGTCCAACTAGGACGGTTTCAACACCGGCAATGTGTATCTGCCTTTACATCGTCCCACGGATCGTTCAGGACAGGTTTTACGCGCAGCCTTTAACTTCGTACTATAATGAAACCATTGACAGGTTGGAAAGCATTCTCATGTTAATAGATAGGTAACGCAGCTGCAGCTGTTAAAAGGTGCGAGATGTTTAATATATCACTGGGCATTTCGTACAAACCTGTACTTGGTTTTGGAGGAACATTTGGACCGAATCGCAATCGATCCATGTTTGTTGGAACAGTTAGGACGGTATGAAACAATCCTAGTAACTTAGGTTTTAGAACGAATCACCGAAAACGAAGGGATCTATGATTCAATATCCGGAGACAGAGTTTGGTTTTACCGTCTTTCTCTCTTATTCTAATTATACCTATGTGTAAGTTTAATGTTCAATTATATTTACTCCCGGTAACTATGGGTAAAAGCTAAAAGCCATGATTATAGCGCAATGTGAATACAGTGAGATTTGTTTCACACTGATGGCCAATCCCCTCCTCTCTAAAAACCTGTTGGAAGCATGCTTTATTAACGCAGAGGAAATAAACCGTTTGATTTTTAATACAGATTTAATTTTATAACTGATTTTTATCGAAAAATCTTTTCTTGTGTTAATTATTCTACCTTTGGACGCTGTTCGCACAACGGGGAGGTCAAGGTATAGCTGGAAAATAGTGTTCAAGAGATCTTGATCAGACTACATTAATTTATCAACCAATGTAAGATCAAAGACCACTGACTAGAAGCAGAAGGCCCAGCTTGCTGTAACTTTGTTTTTCAATCTTCCTTGGGCTTTCATCTCTACGTCCAGTTTTTATTTATGAATCAATTCCAAAATAGTCTTTATTAAGAGTTTATTTGAGAACAGACTGCAGTGTTAATAAAAGGTCATGGCCTCACTGCAAAACAGTCAAAACATTCGCTATTCCAGTCAGATTGTAAAATGATGCAAGATGACTTTAAAAAAACAACTGATTGTCAGTGATTTCTATATCTCCTAGTCTACCTCTAGCTATTCAGTATCACAATACCCGACGCATATTTATTTTCTTTTGTATGCAATCCGTAGAATGCTGCAGTCATCAAAGTATGTTCAGACGTACAGAGATATGAAACAAAACCATCTGTATAGAGATATCATGTTTATGCTTGCCAAGCAGATGGTAATACTCTAGACTTCTTTCCTTAATTATTGTATGTAAGCAATCTCTTCTGCTCAAGAGATTGACAGCATCTGGGTTCCATTCCTTTATTATTACATGTTTTTATTTTTTTTTTCTTTATGAAACCTCTCAAATATATGATATAAAGATTATAATACATTACCATACTGCAAGATTCATATAAAACAAATAAATGAAACACACTCATTTGATGCGAACCAAGGTGTGCTTAGTACCAAAATTCTTCCAGCCAATCAAGATACCTGATACCTTCGAAAGCTGAAGGTAATCTAATCCAAACTGTCACCAAAGTCACGGCAGACTTAACTTTTATGATTCTAGAGATCAGTGTTTCCCGATTTTTTTAGCCTGCGGCACACTATAAAAATTGCCAATGGTCGCAGAACGCATGCAAGACCGCCAAGAGTTATCCTGGTCCCCGTGTCGATAGGTCAAGATTGGTCAACTTGGGGACCGGAGGGTCCGGGGGGCCTGCCATTAAAAAATTTTGAAAATGTCATTTCTGGAAATCACTTTTTACGCTATTTTGTCTTTTCCCCATCATAGAAAGTCACCATGATTTTTATGGAAAGAATTATTTTTATTTTATTAAAAGGTTAATAAATACTTTGGATATAGTAAGACCCTTATTATTTAATTTATACGCTGTTTATATCAATACTTCTTCTGCACCTTCATCAGGCTTAAGGTGAATAAGCATCATTTTTCAGGCTCCTATTAAATAATTTTATTATCTGAACAGTTTGGATTTTTTTTTTTTTTTATTCTGGATCTCACAGCACGCCTGGCTGGCCTCACTGCACAGATTTTGGGAAACCCTGTTCTAGATAATCCACTCACTGAACTCGATGTTACACCTCAATGAAACGTTTCTTTCCAAGGCGTTCTGCAACGTTTATATTGTGTAGTTGAAGGTAAAGGTAGCCCTCAACCTACCAAAGGTAGGTTGCTCCATCAGCTCCATAAATCCTTAATATTTCTGGTAAAATCATTTCTAACTCTAACTCAATATTTGATGAAACCTACTCATAGTAAATACAGCATAATTAGTCTAACTGATTAGGCCGACCAGTATGTCATCGATGCGGGTTGTTAATAATAGGTATATTCATTTCTTACATGCATTAAGTTTTTTCGAAAATAAAAAACAGGCTCTATTCTTTTAAGTTAAAGCTCTGTTCTTTAAAGTTACAGCTCTGTTCTTTTAAGTTAACATTTTCCCGAACAATATAGTATTATGAAAACGTTATAAGTGAAAATTAGGCTATGTTATAAAGAACTGAACACTCTCATTGATACACCGTCTAACGTGACTTGAATCTAACGTCTTCTTTTTATATCAGGTCGCAGTATAATGTACTATAATGATGTGTTTTTAATTTTAGAACATAGTGAATCACCAAGATAAGTAACTGGGTAGTGTTTATAAAATCATTTTATTTATCGGAGCCAAACCTTTATCTTATAGTGTAAATTTAGAGATGGGCAGGAGTGTAGAATATTCAGGATAGCGTGACTCTTATCAATATGATATCGTGCTCTTGCTTATCACTCCTCCCGCCTTCACCCCCTAACTTCTTGCTACCGTTGTAATTTAGATCCTANCGATAGCGCTCGAACGAATTGACGTATCGAAATGAAAATTGCACCGAAAAATCAAGCTCGTTGAGACGATGATCCCTATTGAAAATGGGATGTTTATGACGTCATTAACCACTTCTAATGAGTCAGCAAAGATTTTAAAAAATACAGAAAATCAAATGAGATATCGCTTCTTATGTTTTTTGGGTTCCTCAATCCAAAAAATGTGTTACCAAAGCGATTCGAATAATATTTTTGATAATAATGACAATAGTAATAGTAATAATTTTTTAGGGATTTCTTGGTAGCACGAAAGCGCTCGAACGAATTGACGTATCGAAATGAAAATTGCACCGAAAAATCAAGCTCGTTGAGACGATGAACCCTATTTAAAATGGGATATTTATGACGTAATTAACCCCTTCTGATGAGTCAGCAAAGATTGAAAAAAATACAACAAATCAAATGAAGTATCGCTTCTTATATTTTTTGGGGTCCTAAATCTAAAATAAATCCTACCGCGGGTTTCCGCAAGGCGAGCGAATTTCCATTGGAAATTTGTAGTTTAATGTTGTGCAGTTTAAACTTCTTTTAAACTACTACGATTATACAAATACTACAAATTTTCAATGGAAATTCCCTCGGCTTGAATTTTTGAAGCAGGTGATGTTTTTCTTCCTGCCACGATTCTTTTAGCGTTGATGAGATTTTACCATAAATATTCTAGGCCGTTCCAACTTGTAAGCCACAAGTAATGGCCTGCTTGGCTAGAAAATTGGCTTCCTCATTACATCTTATACCTGAATGTCCTGGTACCCAAACTAAGTTAACTTTAAGCCTACTTCTCAGGATGCACTTCCGTATGCTGTGCACAGTAGGGTTTTGACTGTATAGAACAGAACTTCTTAAACACTGTAAGCGAACTCAAGGAATTGGTGTAAATAGTAATATTTTCCGTGTCTTTTTCCTCGGCATACTGTTCAGCCTGAAAAATAGCTTCAAGCTCAACTGAACAAATAGAGCTCCATTTATTAATCTTTAGTTTATTATTTTGTGTTATTATTCTATTTTTTTTTTTTTTTTTTTTTAATTATCACTATCTAATGTACAACCGATGATGATATCACAATAAATTCATAGGACCAAAATTGTTGATCTTTTAAAATCAGTTACCGCTGGTGCAATCCGTTTTCCAATACGACTTACCGTTTGGCGGCAATAAGCCCCCAAAACAGCTTAAAAATTTAGTCTCATCAAATAGGTGATGATAAAATCTTTTCCCGTCTTGAAATTCCAATTTTACATTTGAACCTCATGTTTACGCGAAACGCGAGCGTTGCACTCGAAGTCTTGAACCGATCACACTGTCCAACGAACTTAGCCTAAGCATTAGTAAAAGGAACATCTATACCAGAGGTGGGGAACCTGCGGCCTCCATAAGGTTTTTATGCGGCCCCCATAACGCTCTTAGAAAAATATAGAATTAAAAAAAAAAAAAAAAAAAAAAAAAAAAACCAAGATAATTAAAAAAAATGAGCTTAGGTGTTTTAAAAATGTTGTGTCCCTGAGCTGTAACTGGTCTACATCCTCAGGTTTGAGTGCAATTTTCAATTGTAAATTTAAATAAATATTCAAAAACTTTGTTCATAATTTGTTGCATACATTCTGAAGTACTGCCAGTAACTAGTATTTCAACTCCAGGAAACATAGAATNACAAAACCAAAAACAATAATACAAACTCAATTCAATTCAACATTAATCTTTTTAATGAAGCACATCTTCTGAAGAATAATATAGATAGTTATATAGTTATATATTATATAGTTATATAGTTATGTATAGTTATATAGTATATAGTTATATATACAGATATTGTTCATTGCAGGCACTGATAATAGCTGAGAGGCCAAAAGCTAGCTTCTGAAATTGAAATGATTTTTCTTCACAGACATATTTAAGTAAATACATAGTTGCCAATGTTATACCGTGTTTGCACACTGCAATAGGCTACACAACTTGTGAGAGACAGAGACACCAAGGGATGTGCCACGTAAGCACGACACATAGGAACTGTTCCACCATCAGACATTATACGTCATTAAGATGTTGGCTCGGCATTCCCCCATGTAATGCATCGTTTCGTCGCGTCCGACTCATCAGGGACCCGACGATGCTCACCCAACTCTGGTCCTATACCAGATCAAGAAGTTCAGATATAGGACTTATCAGGGTAGGACTTATTAGGGTGGGCATCGTCGGGCCCCTGATGAGTCGGACGCGACGAAATGATGCAGGACATGGCGGAATGCCGAACAGTTCCTATGTGTCGCGCTTACGTGGCACATCCCTTGGTGTCTCTCACAAGTTGTGTAAATACATAGTTATTTAATAATTTACCTACATTTTTCTATCAATACTGATTTTTTTTTTTTTTTACAGTTTATCCAATAATTTTAGAAAAGTTAACAAGTTCAGTTCATTATATTTTTTTTTTTTATACTAAATAAATAAAATCCTTTGATAATTTATTCCATAATCCTAACAAAGTGAATACATTAAGTTCACTAATACATTAACCCCTCCTAATGAGTAAGCAAATTATTAAAAAAAATCCTACCGCGGGTATCCGCAAGCCGAGCGAATTTCCATTGGAAATTTGTAGTATTTGTATAGGGCATCGTCGGGCCCCTGATGAGTCGGTAGCGACGAAACGATGGGGGGCTAGGGGGGGCAAGCGCNCCCCCCCACCCCCAATAATGTACTACTGACAGCGCCCATGATGATTAGGTGCACAACTTTTATTGTATTACAATTACTATTTTTTTTTTTTTTTTAATTTCAAGAAAAATGTGTATTTATGTTAATTCTTTTTTTCCCAACGAACTACACTATAAGTTTCTTTTATGACAAATGACAAAGTATTAAAGTCAAATGTCACCTCAGAAATGCAGAAAAGCCGCTGTTTGAGAGGTCATATTTTAAAAAAATTTCCGGGGGGGGGGGTCCCGGTTTTTACATTCAGAAATCTGGCAACCCTAATTATACAACGCCTCTCAAAACCCTTGTGACATTTTCGTTTCTTAAAATTGATTTATATAGATACAATTAAATTGTAAAATCTTCTTGAAGGTAACACTCTTGTTGAAACAACATTATACATATTATCAAAACATAAAAAAAGTAGAATATAATACTACTATGGACTAAAAAACTTCGCACACTTCTAAAAACTACGGATTTACTCTGTTGCATTGACAAATAATAAATAATTTTAATGTGGCATACTTGGTAACACTCTTGTTCATGAAATGCAATTCATCTTACAAAATTTGAGAAATTTAAAACAATTGATAATTAACTTACAAATTTCAGGGTTATTTGATTAAAAGAATAGTTATTCAACATTCACTGCAAAATTCATAAGTATTTAATTAATTTTTTTCAGACATTTTTCATTGTGAGCGAAACCGAAAAAGCCAAATAATTTGAGAATGACCCTACTGACAGACACGCAGACAGACAGGATGCATATTTTGTTGAATGTAAGAAGCTCGCTTACGCTCGCTTCAATCAGAAATTATATAAATTGTCTCTCCACGTAAGTTTTCAGCGTACACAGGGCCATCATCAGTGCCTAGGAACAAACAAAAGTTAAATTAACTACTGAATTCTATATGAATCTAAAGAACTAAACAAATAACAGTCAAAAATTAATATTTTAACAAACAATTAATTATTAATTGTTGACTGTTATTTTTTTAGTTCTTTAAATAGGTTTGATTATTGTTTAGAATTCAGTTCTGTTTAACTTTTTTTGTTCCTAGGCACTGGAGAAAATTAGAGCTTCTTTATATTGTTACTACCCTCATAAAAATTGTGTGTCATTCTTACAATAATTAATTATATTTTTAGGCTCGAAAAATATAATTAAAATGGCTAGTGTAGCCAAAATGTTGCCACTTATGAAGCATTGTTAATCTTCTTTCTCTTCCTACCCTTCAAGGATCCAATTACTCAATTTATTGTTAAATTTATTTAAAAATATTTTGAATCAATTTTAACTATAATTCAGAAAAAATAAAATAGATAATTTAGAAAATATACCCATATTTAATTTTTGGTTACCTACTTAGTGTTATTTTATATTATTATAGGAGTAGCAAGAGGGAGAGGTTGGGTGGAGATGGCCTACCGCCAGGAGAAGCTGCGCCAGGACAACCAGGCCAATTTCCAAGACCACCTGCGCCAGGACAACCAGGCCAATCTCCAAGACCGCCTGCGCCAGGACATCCAGGCTAATCTCCAAGACCACCTGCGCCAGGACATCCAGGCCAATCTCCAAGACCGCCTGCTTCAGGACATCCAGGCCAATCTCCAAGACCACCTGCGCCAGGACATCCAGGCCAATCTCCAAGACCACCTGCGCCAGGACATCCAGGCTAATCTCCGAGACCACCTGCGCCAGGACATCTGTTTGTACGAGGCAACAGAGCACTTTTCATTTCAACAATCAAAACCGTTTCTGACTCTACCCTCCACTTAGGTGTTACTTGACACCTCATCATTGCGCTGAAAGCACTGATCAACCACCTCCGACTCCACCACCTGAGTTAAAATCAAATTTGGACACCAAATGAAAGCAAAACATCAAGAGACAAAATATAAAGCTTAACAGCATTCCAAGATAATACTTGAATACATAATTGATCGTACAATATGCATAGTATAATAATAATCTTGGATTTGGCTTAACAGTAAATATTGTTCCTTATTAATTCCAATAATTAAATAATCCAGTCTTAAAAAAACTTTTTTTCCCACATAATACAAGATGATTATTCTAGTTGTGACTCCCCTTTTAATTTTATTATAAACTAGTAATTATTAAAAGCCTTTCGCTTATCAAAATGAAAAAAAAAAAAAATAATAATACATATAAATCCTTATCAAGCTGTAGATACAATGTACAAATTTATGCTTTTGAAACTAATATTACAATAGTTTGAAATTATGAGATAATATCTATTTTTACCTAATTCAATTTTGTTTATTTTATTTCACAATACATTTGTTGTTTCATAGTGAATATCCTGTGTAAGCTTATATTGATGTATATTTGTCTTAAAATGAATTTATTTTACAATACATTGCTGTTTCGTAGTAAATATCCTGTGTAAACTTATTCAATCAATTTGGTAATGTTAAAGTGATAAGATCTCAATATGTTTTTACTGAGCATTAGGGCTCTTATTTGTAAAATTAATAAATATTTGCTGCACTATTCCAAATCTTTGTATTTTCTAGATATGTGTAAAAACTTAACACTTCTGTTTAAAAAAAATTAGACAATTTGTAATAATAATGAATGTATTTTAAAGTCTTAAGTTTTAGATGTACTTTTTTTTGGGGGGGGGGGGGTTATTTACTATTTACTGGTTGAGGAATAAATAGGATATTTCTGTGTACTTTGTTATTAGTTTTACGATATAATTTGAGATTCTTTAGGTTTTTATTAAATGTTCTCCATTGAGTAATGAGTTCAGGCAACCTTCAAATTCTTTTTATTATTAGAGATTGTATCCATCATCCATCATCTAAAAATATGATCATCCTATAACTTGAAATCATCCTATAACATGAATGTATTTATATTTGTCTATAATAAAAAGATATTGTAATAGAACTTAAGGACTTGTAAGCAGGGCCGGATTTAAGAATTTGCCTATTCATAAACATACATACATAAACAAATATATATTACATTTTAGTATTTAGTATACAAACATAAGCAAATATATATTACATTTTAGTATTTAGATTGTTGTAAGTTTCAAGTATATTTTTCAGTAAATAAATATTGTCTTTGACATAATATAATAAATATGGTTAGACATTTATATTTTTTATTTATTTAAACCTGAATGAAACCTTCCAAGTCCTATTTCCTCCGGTTGAGTCATCTGTTTACATATTATGGTTTGTTCCAACAAACACAAACGAAGTGTAAACACATATAGAAGGAAGGATGGAGTAAAAATTGCTGTGACATTTGCAGTGTTGAAAAACAAGTATCAAAATGCATTGTTGAATTCACATGTCAATTCCTTAGGTTTTAGAATTTGTTGATGCAATTATAATAGCTCACATTTTAGAGACTACAATTGAAGGTAAAGTGGACTAATATGGCTAACATTGTTATTGTTTAGCAGAAATCATGCTATCCATTTGGCCGCTGAAGATCAAAATAATCAAAACTTGTGCATAATGTAAGTTTGCTACGTATGTAGTAATGTTATATTGCATGTTTTGCTACATAGTGTAACCATTCTAGTCACATAAGCCACACCGATCATATGTGGTAGTACTGCCAGTAAGTCTTGTACAAAACTGGTATAGAAAAGAGGGGGAAGGGAGTATTGTTACTAATCCTAAAATGAATACCGAGGTATAAAATTCCCATAATTTTAACAAATTCTTTAAAAAATATATATATAATATAATATATGCCCCTTAAATTTCCTCAGTTATATTAAACCCACAATACACCTAAATCCTTCAAAACCATTTTGAATCCGGAATATAGCAAGATACAGGAGGTAGATCCATTTTCACGAAATATTATATATATAAAAAATAGCCCCTTAAATTCCATTGGTTTTATAAAATCCGCAATACACGTTATTTTACTCAATTCAATTTGTATCCGGAATACAGCAATATGCAGGAGGTAGTTCCATTTTCACGAAATATTATAAAAAAAGTAGCCCCTTAAATGCCGTCAGTTATATTAAACCCGCAATACACGTGTTTTTTTTTTTCACTTAAAAACAATTTGTATTCGGAATACAGCAAGATGCAGATTGTAGTTCCATTTTCACTATTATTTTGTCTTCTGATACGTGTATTGCTGGTTTAATATAGCCAAGAAATTTTAAGGCGTTTTTTTAATAATAATTCGTGAAAATGGAACTACCTCCTGCATGAGGCTGAATTCCGGATACGAATTGTTTTGAGTGAAAAAAAAACGTGTATTGCGGTTAAAATATAACCGATAGGATTTAAAGGGCTACTTTTTTTTAATTATTACCATCTGCATCTTGCTGTAATCCGGATACAAATTGTTTTTGAGTAAAACACCACGTGTATTATAGGTGTAATATAACTGATGGCATTTTAGGGGCTACTTTTTTTAATATATTTCGTAAAAATGGAACTACCTCCTGCATCTTGCTGTATTCCGGATAAAAATTGTTTTTAAGTGAAAAACCACGCGTATTGTGGGTTTAATATACCAGATGGAATTTAAGTGGCTATTCTTTTTTCTTTAAATAATATTTCGTAAAAATGGGACTACCTCCTCCATCTTGCTGAATTTCGGATACAAATTGAATTGAGTAAAATTACGTGTATTGCGGGTTTAATATAACCGATGGAATTTAAGAGGCATTTTTTAATAATTCGCAAAAAACGAACTACCTCCTGCATCTTGCTGAATTCCAGAAACAACTTGTTTTAGAGTGAAAAACACGTACAATTCGTATCCGGAATATAGCAAGATACAGGAGGTAGTTCCATTTTCACGAAATATTATTTAAAAAAAAGCCCCTTAAATTCCATTAGCTATACTAAACCAGCAATACACTTGGATGGACTTGGACCAGTAATGGTTTTGAAGGCCCTGCAAATATTTAAAACCAGCAACATGTAACCCCTTTCTTGGCATCCCAGTTAAAACACTTGTTTCAAGGATGTAGAAGGGCCCAGTGTTCTGTTTTAACGAATACTTAAAAAAGAAAATAAAACAAAAAACCCTTTAATTACCGCCGGTTATATTAAACCCGCAATACACGTGCATCACTTTAAAAAAAAAAAAACAACAATTTGTATCCGGAATATAGCAAGATACAGGAGGTAGTTCCATTTTCACAAAATATTATATAAAAAAAAGTAGTCCCTTAAATTCCATCAGTTATATTAAACCGCAATGCACGTGTTTTTTTCACTCAAAAACAAATTGTATTCGGAATACAGCAAGATGCAGGAGGTAGTTCAAATTTTCACGAATTATTAAAAAAAAGCCCCTTAAATTCCATCAGTTATATTAAACCCGCAATACACGTGGTTTTCCACTCAAATTTGTATCCGGAATACAGAAATAGGCAGGAAGTAGTTCGATTTTCACTATTTTTTGTCTTCTGATATGTGTATTGCTGGTTTAATATAGCCAAGAAATTTTAAGGCGTTTTTTTTAGTAATAATTCGTGAAAATGGAACTACCTCCTGCATGTGACTGTATTCGGGATACGAATGGTTTTGAGTGCAAAAACACGTGTATTGCGGGTTTAATATAACCGATTGAATTTAAGATCCTTTTTTTTTAATTATTCCAAAAACGAACTACCTCGAGCATCTTGCTGTATTCCAGATACAACTGGTTCTAGAGTGAAAAACATGTACAATTCGTATTCGGAATATAGCAAGATACAGGAGGTAGTTCCATTTTCACGAAATATTATATATAAAAAAATAGCCCCTTAAATTCTATTGGTTTTATAAAATCCGCAATACACGTTATGTTACTCAATTCAATTTGTATCCGGAATACAGCAAGATGCAGAAGGTAGTTCCATTTTCACGAAATATTATTAAAAAAAAAGTAGCCCCTTTAATTTCATCAGTTATAATAAACGCACAATACAAGTGTTTTTCACTTAAAAACAATTCGTATCCATAATACAGCAAGATGCAGGAAGTTAGTTCCATTTTCACGAAATATTATAAAAAAAAAATAGCCCCTAAATTTTATCAGTTATATTAAACCCGCAATACACGTGTTTTTTTTTTACTCAAAAACAATTTGTATCCGGAATACAGAAATATGCAGGAGGTGCTTCGGTTTTCACTATTTTTTGTCTTCTGTTACGTATATTGCTGGTTTAATATAGCCAAGAAATTGTAAGGAGTTTTTTTTTTATAATTTAAAATGGAACTACCTCCTGCATGTGGCTGTATTCTGGATACGAATTATTTTGAGTGTAAAAAACTCGTGTATTGCGGTTTTAATATAACCGATTGGATTTAAGGGGCTATTCTTTTTTCTTTAAATAATATTTTGTAAAAATGGAACTATCTCCTCCATCTAGCTGAATTTCAGATACAAATTGAATTGAGTAAAATTACGTGAATTGCGGGTTTAATATAACCGATGGAATTTAAGAGGCTTTTTTTTAATAATTCGCAAAAAGCGAACTACCTCCTGCATCTTGCTTTATTCTAGATACAACTTGTTTTAGAGTGAAAAAAAAGATGCAGAAGGTAGTTCCATTTTCACGAAATATTATAAAAAAAAGTAGAAGTTTAATGGAATTTAAGTGGCTATTCTTTTTTCTTTAAATAATATTTCGTAAAAATGAAACTACCTCCTCCATCTAGCTGAATTTCAGATACAAATTGAATTGAGTAAAATTTCGAGTATTGCGGGTTTAATATAACCGATGGAATTTAAGAGGTTTTTTTTTAATAATTCGAACTAACGAACTTCCTCCTGCATCTTGCTTTATTCCAGATACAACTTGTTTTAGAGTGAAAAACATGTGTATTGTGGGTTTAATATAAGTAATGGAATTTAAGGGGCTTTAGTTTAATAATTCGTAAAAATTGAACTACCTCTTACATATTGCTGTATTCCGGATAGAATTGTTTTTGAGTAAAAAACTCGTGTATTGTGGGTTTAATATAATCATCGGAATTATTATTATTATTTTTTTTTTTTAATAATATTTCGAAAAAATGGAACTTCCTCCTGCATCTTGCTGTATTCCGGATACAAATTGAATTGAGTAAAATTACGTGTATTGCGGGTTTAATATAACCGATGGAATTTAAGAGGCTTTTTTTTAATAATTCGCAAAAAACGAACTACCTCCTGCATCTTGCTTTATTCCAGATACAACTTGTTTTAGAGTGAAAAACACGTACAATTCGTATCCGGAATATAGCAAGATACAGGAGGTAATTCCATTTTCACGATATATTATATATAAAAAATAGCCCCTTAAATTTAACAACTACCTCTTACATATTGCTGTATTCCGGATACGAATTGTTTTTGAGTGAAAAACTCGTGTATTGTGGGTTTAATATAATCAATTAATTAATNTTTACACTCAAAATAATTCGTATCCAGAATACAGCCACATGCAGGAGGTAGTTCCATTTTAAATTATAAAAAAAAAACTCCTTACAATTTCTTGGCTATATTAAACCAGCAATATACGTAACAGAAGACAAAAAATAGTGAAAACCGAAGCACCTCCTGCATATTTCTGTATTCCGGATACAAATTGTTTTTGAGTAAAAAAAAAACACGTGTATTGCGGGTTTAATATAACTGATAAAATTTAGGGGCTATTTTTTTTTTATAATATTTCGTGAAAATGGAACTAACTTCCTGCATCTTGCTGTATTATGGATACGAATTGTTTTTAAGTGAAAAACACTTGTATTGTGCGTTTATTATAACTGATGAAATTAAAGGGGCTACTTTTTTTTTAATAATATTTCGTGAAAATGGAACTACCTTCTGCATCTTGCTGTATTCCGGATACAAATTGAATTGAGTAACATAACGTGTATTGCGGATTTTATAAAACCAATAGAATTTAAGGGGCTATTTTTTTATATATAATATTTCGTGAAAATGGAACTACCTCCTGTATCTTGCTATATTCCGAATACGAATTGTACATGTTTTTCACTCTAGAACCAGTTGTATCTGGAATACAGCAAGATGCTCGAGGTAGTTCGTTTTTGGAATAATTAAAAAAAAAGGATCTTAAATTCAATCGGTTATATTAAACCCGCAATACACGTGTTTTTGCACTCAAAACCATTCGTATCCCGAATACAGTCACATGCAGGAGGTAGTTCCATTTTCACGAATTATTATTAAAAAAAAGCCTTAAAATTTCTTGGCTATATTAAGCCAGCAATACACATATCAGAAGACAAAAAATAGTGAAAATCGAACTACCTCCTGCATATTTCTGTATTCCGGATACAAACTGAATTGAGTGGAAAACCACGTGTATTGCGGGTTTAATATAACTGATGGAATTTAAGGGGCTTTTTTTAATAATTCGTGAAAATTGAACTACCTCCTGCATCTTGCTGTATTCCGAATACAATTTGTTTTTGAGTGAAAAAAACACGTGCATTGCGGTTTAATATAACTGATGGAATTTAAGGGACTACTTTTTTTTATATAATATTTTGTGAAAATGGAACTACCTCCTGTATCTTGCTATATTCCGGATACAAATTGTTTTTTTTTTTTTTAAAGTGATGCACGTGTATTGCGGGTTTAATATAACCGGCGGTAATTAAAGGGTTTTTTGTTTTATTTTCTTTTTTAAGTATTCGTTAAAACAGAACACTGGGCCCTTCTACATCCTTGAAACAAGTGTTTTAACTGGGATGCCAAGAAAGGGGTTACATGTTGCTGGTTTTAAATATTTGCAGGGCCTTCAAAACCATTACTGGTCTATAAGATTGCTCTCTATGTAGTCAATTTATTTTAGGGATCATTATTACCCAACAGCACTACTAAGTAGCTCATAATAATTCAATAATATCCTCAGGTATCTTCTATAGAGATGTTTCCTGTTAAAATGGGTCTTTTATTTGGTACTTTCAAGGTTATTTGCTCAACAACCATAATTTACAACCTTCCCCCATTAAAGGATGTTTACTGTTTACTTTCTGATGGAGGAGACGGTGTAGAGCGGAATGTCAAGGGTAGAGTGAAATTATTACAAAGTAAGCAGTTAAGTGATCCTAGCGGACAAATGTGATACTTTTAGTTCCTTAGTTTTGGGTTCAATGTTGGATTTTGGTTTCAATGTTAGTTAACTTTTAGTATGTTTTTCTGCTTTGCTTTCTTGTTTGATTTCAACAATTTTAAGATGGGAGGGGGGGGGNAAAATAATTCGTATCCAGAATACAGCCACATGCAGGAGGTAGTTCCATTTTAAATTATAAAAAAAAAACTCCTTACAATTTCTTGGCTATATTAAACCAGCAATATACGTAACAGAAGACAAAAAATAGTGAAAACCGAAGCACCTCCTGCATATTTCTGTATTCCGGATACAAATTGTTTTTGAGTAAAAAAAAAACACGTGTATTGCGGGTTTAATATAACTGATAAAATTTAGGGGCTATTTTTTTTTTATAATATTTCGTGAAAATGGAACTAACTTCCTGCATCTTGCTGTATTATGGATACGAATTGTTTTTAAGTGAAAAACACTTGTATTGTGCGTTTATTATAACTGATGAAATTAAAGGGGCTACTTTTTTTTTAATAATATTTCGTGAAAATGGAACTACCTTCTGCATCTTGCTGTATTCCGGATACAAATTGAATTGAGTAACATAACGTGTATTGCGGATTTTATAAAACCAATAGAATTTAAGGGGCTATTTTTTTATATATAATATTTCGTGAAAATGGAACTACCTCCTGTATCTTGCTATATTCCGAATACGAATTGTACATGTTTTTCACTCTAGAACCAGTTGTATCTGGAATACAGCAAGATGCTCGAGGTAGTTCGTTTTTGGAATAATTAAAAAAAAAGGATCTTAAATTCAATCGGTTATATTAAACCCGCAATACACGTGTTTTTGCACTCAAAACCATTCGTATCCCGAATACAGTCACATGCAGGAGGTAGTTCCATTTTCACGAATTATTACTAAAAAAAACGCCTTAAAATTTCTTGGCTATATTAAACCAGCAATACACATATCAGAAGACAAAAAATAGTGAAAATCGAACTACTTCCTGCCTATTTCTGTATTCCGGATACAAATTTGAGTGGAAAACCACGTGTATTGCGGGTTTAATATAACTGATGGAATTTAAGGGGCTTTTTTTTAATAATTCGTGAAAATTTGAACTACCTCCTGCATCTTGCTGTATTCCGAATACAATTTGTTTTTGAGTGAAAAAAACACGTGCATTGCGGTTTAATATAACTGATGGAATTTAAGGGACTACTTTTTTTTATATAATATTTTGTGAAAATGGAACTACCTCCTGTATCTTGCTATATTCCGGATACAAATTGTTTTTTTTTTTTTTAAAGTGATGCACGTGTATTGCGGGTTTAATATAACCGGCGGTAATTAAAGGGTTTTTTGTTTTATTTTCTTTTTTAAGTATTCGTTAAAACAGAACACTGGGCCCTTCTACATCCTTGAAACAAGTGTTTTAACTGGGATGCCAAGAAAGGGGTTACATGTTGCTGGTTTTAAATATTTGCAGGGCCTGGAGGTAATTCCATTTTCACGATATATTATTTTTTATATATATAAAAAAATAGCCCCTTAAATTTAATTGGTTTTATAAAATCCGCAATACACGTTATTTCACTCAATTTAATTTGTATCCGGAATACAGCAAGATGCAGGAGGTAGTTCCATTTTCACGAAATATTATCAAAAAAAAGTAGCCCCTAAATGCCATCAGTTATATTAAACCCGCAATACACGTGTTTTTCACTCAAAACAATTCATATCCGGAATAGAGCCACATGCAGGAGGTAGTTCCATTTTCACGAATTATTATTAAAAAAAAGCCTTAAAATTTCTTGGCTATATTAAGCCAGCAATACACATATCAGAAGACAAAAAATAGTGAAAATCGAACTACCTCCTGCATATTTCTGTATTCCGGATACAAACTGAATTGAGTGGAAAACCACGTGTATTGCGGGTTTAATATAACTGATGGAATTTAAGGGGCTTTTTTTAATAATTCGTGAAAATTGAACTACCTCCTGCATCTTGCTGTATTCCGAATACAATTTGTTTTTGAGTGAAAAAAACACGTGCATTGCGGTTTAATATAACTGATGGAATTTAAGGGACTACTTTTTTTTATATAATATTTTGTGAAAATGGAACTACCTCCTGTATCTTGCTATATTCCGGATACAAATTGTTTTTTTATGATGCACTTGTATTGCGGGATTAATATAGTCAAAGAAATTTAAGGGGCTTTTTTTTATATCTTGCTATATTCTAAATACAAATTGTGTTTGTGTCAAAAATACCTCTTAAATTCCCTCAGTTTAATTAACCCCATATACACGTGCACCACACAAACACAATTTGTATCCAGAGTAAAGCAAAATACAGGGGTAATTCAATTTTCATAAATTATAAAAAAAGGTCCCTTAAATTTCATAGGTTATATAAAACCCACAATAAACGTGCATCATTCAAACACAATTTGTATCCGAAATATAGCAAAATAAAGGAGGTAGTTCGATTATAACGAATTATTAAAAAAGCCCCTTAAATTTCTTGTTTATATTAAACCTGCAATACACGGTCATGACTCAAACACAATTTGTATCCGGAATATAGCAAGATATAGGAGGTAGATCGATTTTTCACGAATTATAAAAAGCCCCTTAAAATCANCATTTTTTTTTTTTTTAATAAAGAAATAAAAAAAAAGAAGATAAAAAACAACAATACATTTATATTAATCACAAAATAGAATTAAAAAAAAAAAACTAAAATAAATTCAAATTATAAAGAAAACTTTGTTATTTATAAGGAGCCAAAAATGATCTTATTTCATATCGATTGTAATTATTCACATATTATTACAAAATGAAAATAATAAAAAAAAAGAATTCAAGGGTAGTTTAGTGGATTTAATGGAATATCCTAATGTTTGATTGGCTATTCCTATTTTAAAAAAAAAATTATAATTTGTTTTTTTGAATTAAACTATGTGTCGGGTGTTATCCATAGCATTTTATCCGAGAAGGAGGTAAACAATCAAATCTTGGATAAGGGTCCTCTCCTTTCATATACGTTTAACCGCGATTTTTCTCATAATTATAAGAGTTATTCCTTCATCTAGAATCTAGGCTGTCCAGGAATTACATTTGGTTTGGACACAATCACACTCTCCCTTCAGATTAGCGAGGCTCTACTGTATATGATTTTACTTAACTTGATTATTCTTTATAAATTTTGCAAATCGTCAATGACACATTTCAATCTGTAGTAAGGAGAGTATTTTATCTTCAAGGTCCCAAGTGAAATCTACCTGGCCATGTATTAATAAAATACTTATGTCTCATGGGTCTTCCACACTATAACCTCCACCATTGTTATCATAAAAAATAAGTTTTGATTTGTATTGCAATCATACTTCGTATGTGCATAGTTAATATTTAGAAGGGGTTAAGTTTATTTCATTTTTTTTTTTTTTAATAAAGAAATAAAAAAAAAGAAGATAAAAAACAACAATACATTTATATTAATCACAAAATAGAATTAAAAAAAAAAAACTAAAATAAATTCAAATTATAAAGAAAACTTTGTTATTTATAAGGAGCCAAAAATGATCTTATTTCATATCGATTGTAATTATTCACATATTATTACAAAATGAAAATAATAAAAAAAAAGAATTCAAGGGTAGTTTAGTGGATTTAATGGAATATCCTAATGTTTGATTGGCTATTCCTATTTTAAAAAAAAAATTATAATTTGTTTTTTTGAATTAAACTATGTGTCGGGTGTTATCCATAGCATTTTATCCGAGAAGGAGGTAAACAATCAAATCTTGGAAAAGGGTCCTCTCCTTTCATATACGTTTAACCGCGATTTTTCTCATAATTATAAGAGTTATTCCTTCATTTAATCTCTCGAATTCTGTGTTTCATTTTCAACTCAACCTCGGAGGATTTTTTTTTTTTTTAACAGATTTGTATCTCTTTGGTGGAGAAAGAAGGAAACAAATTCAATTTAATCCAAAAACAGATTTTAATGCTACAACCTGGAGGCATCTCAAGAAGAGTTGACCATACTAAACTTGTAATAATTCTAGGTCTTATAAAAATCACATGACATAAGATAGAGAATTCTTGATTTAATGCTACAACCTGGTGGCATCTCAAGAGGAGTTGACCATACTAAACTTGTAATAATTCTTAGGTCTTATAAAAATCACATTACATAAGATAAAGAATTCTTGGATTAATACTACTAACTGGCTGATTCTTCAGAGGAGCCAACCTTACGATTTTCAGGTTTCCAATATAAATGGTACATAGGTTTAAAAGTATCCAGACATTTTGCTCCTAAATAGAATTTATTTATTTATTTATTTTTTTTTTTTTAAATGTATACACATAAGAATTATCAAAGGGATCCACCTCACAGTTTGCAATTTATACTAGAAGATATTTACAGGATTAACTAATGCACCTACAATCTAACTGATTGTCCTACTAAATACAATAGAAAGTTTATCTAAAAATATACCTGGTTTAAATAATGCGTGACAAACGTAACGCAAACATTTTTCAACATTTTCCTTCTTATTGCGAGCAATCTTTTTTTAAGAACATTTACTTTTCTTTAAAAACAAGTCGTACATTTAATGAATTTACAAAATTTCTTTAAATTGTTGATACGTCTGAACTCATATGAGAGACCTTCAATCATGTCAAAAAGTAATAAATTGTTATTTTATAAACAGACAAAATTTCTCAGATTAAACTTTTAAATACACACTGCTATAAAGAAGAGAAATCAAAATTCATAAATGATTTTTTAAATGATATTCTTACACAATAAAGTAATGTGTTTTACATACAAACATTTCTATCTCTTAATGTGTTAATAATCAAACAAAACAAAGTAGCTTATGATACAGATAAAAAATATTAGTTTATGTAATCTAATCCATAATAAATTATAAGTATTAAATCTGTTAATTAGCTAGAAAACAGATCTAAATATTAAATTACTTAGTAATATAAAGTTATAATTTTGAGCAATTAAAAATATAATTTTTATTTATCTTTTTATTATTTCATAAAGCTTAAAATTAAAATCAATGCACAATAATTTATCTTTGTTTCCTTTGAAATATCCATTCAACATAATTATTTTAATATTAAATATAATCTGATTATATTACATAAAAATATATAACCATGCATATTTGTAATTCTTATGTACTACCAATTATTACATACATATGTTCTATACATTAAAAATAAAATAATAATAATGGTAACAAAATAAATTTGGTTAAAATGAGCGTTATAATTGTTTGTTTTCAGGTAAATTTGGGGTTTAGAGTTTTTCTTCAAAAATAAAATTGGTATAGGTATATATTTAATAGGGGACAATACTACCGTGTGGAAAAGAGTGATATTGATACAGTCATATAAAGTGATGTTAAAGGATCAGAGGTGGTCCGATAAACAAGAAAAATAAAAAATAATACCATTTATACCTAAAGGCTCATCTGAATTTTGACGTTAGAGTTTGGTAAACTTTATCTAATGTGTAATCTCAACCAGTCCTGGGTCCTGGCGATTTTATTTCTTCCATTGCAAAGGTCTGCAATGACAGTTTTTAAACTAATTTGGATTTCTTTGTAATATTATTTTTTATAGGTTTAATGAACTATGTATGAAGTCTTTTACACCCATAGTAATTTTATTTCTTCCATGCACTTTGCAGTGATATTTTTCAAATCAGGTTTGCTAGTTCTTTCTAGTGTAACCAGTAATATACGTTTCCGTCTTAAGTCCTAGTGACTTTATATTTTCCATTGCAGAGTTTTGCAATAAAATAAATAAAACCTGTAACAGTTTTGTAACCTATCCCTAAAGGCATAATTTTATCCGCCACATAGGTTGGCAATATCTTGTTAATAGATTTTATTTTCTCTGTAGCAGAGAATACATATAAGTTCATTTTTTAGTTTCCAAATAAAATCTTTAAAAAGGTCTGTTGGGTAGTTGTAATATTAAAAACTTTTAAGTTTCCATCAGTTTATTTAAAGCGATATTTCAACCATCCTTGGGTCATTTTCAAGCTAAAATACATAAATTGTACACTATTAATTTCAAAGACATATTAAAATACAATTTATCTACACCTAGGGTTACCATATTTCAAATCTAAAAAACTGGGGGAAATTTTTTTAGGGGGGTTCTCCCCCGGAAAAATTTTGAAAAAAATAAAATAAAATGGGGAGAATTGTCGCTATCTGAGATAAAATTTTATTATTAATTTTAATGAATTTTTGTGGAGATTTTTTTTTTTTGAAGTGAAACTTCTTTGGCGGCGGTAGAGTGAATTTTTTCATATAGGGACATCGTGTAACGAAGTTTGCGATTCGAGACTCGTCCAAGTGTAACATTTTTACAGATTAATTGTATTATATCTATTTAAAGACCAGCAAATTAAAACAAACATTTATTTTTATTGGAATAAATGTGGTTGCCTTAGCATAG
>KZ652476.1:92498-104790 GCA_001010745.2 Gerris buenoi | reverse complement strand
ACCTACTGACGCTATTGACTTGAAATTTGGTATATAAGTTAAACTTTTTTGCCCAAAAACAGAAAACCTATTGCGAACTTTAACACTCCAAATTTCTGCGATCTGCGATCAATTGCGATCACCGCGCAATATTTTACATTTTTTGTAATTTTCAAGTTGGGTATCATTTCAAAGGTATTGAAATGTAGATTACAAATATGTATCGCAATTTAAAAATTGCATCCATTTTACCCCCCAAAAAATTCAAACAAACCCAAAATTCCCCCCCCCTGCACTACCCCATTAGAATAGGTCCAAAAATAATGCAAAAATACATAAATATATATCTATGTAGTCCAATAAAATTTCTGAGAGTTGATTTAAAAATTAGTGAAATTTTAGAATTTTTAAGGGGCCGTAACTAGGGGGCCCCAAAATTTTTGTGATTTGAAAAATCGAAGTTGGGTATAATTTTAATTTGGTTCACAAAAATATATATTGTGTTTTCAAAATTGCGGTAATTTTACCCCCCACAAAATTGTAACAAAACCCCCCAAAGAAACTGTTCCTCCCCCGCTCGCCCAAAAGGACAGGTCCTAAATAAGGCAAAAACACAAAAATATGCGTCTCTGTGGTCCAATGGATTTTCCGGGAGTTGATATAAAAAAGTCAATTTTTAAAAATTTTAGGGGGGCGTAACTAGGGGGCCCCAAAATTTTTGTGATCAGAAAAATCGAAGTAGGGTATCATTTTAAAGGTATTGAAATTTAGTTCACAAAAATATATCGTGTTTCCAAAATGGCAGCCATTTTACCCCTAAAAGAATTCAATAAGCGCATACCGAAGATAGTAAAGAATAATAAATAATAATATATGCACATCTTGATTTTTAAAAGTGAACAATGGATATTTATGTTTAAAAAAATAAATAATAATAATAATTAATTTTTATCACTGAAGAAACCCTTTTAGTAACTTGCTAGCAAGTACTTGACGGGATTTTTTCTGTATTTATGATTAAAATCCAACAATCATAAATAAATGACAGAACGCAACTCGTGTGAAAACTGCATTTTGCTTTGCTCGTGTGGTTTTGCAAACTCCACATTTGCATGCAAAGTGCTACTAACCAAAATTGATGCATAATGTACTTTTTTTTTTTTTATCATCAACAGAGCTGCAAAGTTTTAAAATAATTTTAATAATGGCTTTTTTCGAAGTTCGATCAATGTAAAAATAATTTTATCATTAGAGCTTGATTTGTAGAACAAATAAAAATAAAAAATAAAAAACTCATAGGGACTAATATGATAGTACTCGTGGTTCCTGACTTATTATCTCTTATCTCCCATCTAATCGGTTGAGGTAACAGTGAGAGTAATGAACTCACATGGAAGCCTTGTTTAAACACATAACATATCTAAAAGGAATAACACATGTACTGTCTGTCTACGTAAATTGAAAATTATATTACAACCATTATCAGTGCCAATTTCGGAAGAAATAATGTTAAATTAAAAAGTTAATTAGTTAAAGAGGTGATTCTAGCATGAGGCTTAAGTTGGCACTGATAATGGCATTTAACAAAACTGAGATTTGCCTCTTTGTACTGCATATTTGCCAAGACAGAAAATGGAAAAGAAAATTTTTGTGTTTGTAAGGGACAAAGAATAGAGAGGGGGAACTAGTACTGAAGAAATCAGACCTTACTTGGACGAGGGATAGGGATCTTACAACTTTTTGTGAGAGACTTAGCTTATTTTTTTTACATGTGTTTTTGTTGGGATTTAACTTCTTTTTGTAAGCATATAATAGAATGATAATGAAATAAATATTAGGAAATAAAGAGCAGTAGAAATAATAAGAATTGTTTAGAAGAAAGGCTTTGAAACACAAAAACAAGGTATTTCAAACACTAAATTTCTTATACTTTTCTAGGAACCTTATCTTAATTAACAATCATTTTAAATTAAAAAAAAAGTAATAATAATAATACCTGTAAATTATTAAAAGAATTGTACACAGGACACTGATCTACTAAAAGGATTCCTCCGCTGCAATGATTTCTATTGTTGTATTCTATCTAAATAATTTAATAATTTAATTAAAAACAAACAAAAAAAAAAAATAATAATAATAAAAAAATGATAATGGAAAAAATAAAATAAAATAAATAATATAAAAATCTGAGTGCAATGCAGTGGGCAAGGCCCAGTTCCAGTAAGCATGCAGTGCATTTTACTTAAACAAATTCACCCGGGGTTTTTTCCCCCTCATATCTCTGATTCCACTTACGATGTGCTTTAGAAATTTTAAATATAGGTAAGTAGTTTAAACATAAGTGAAATATTAAGTTTAAGTATAAGCTTAAGTGGCTTAGGAAATGGTAAAAAAATGAGTCCTTAAGACCCAGCCTCTTCAACAGGGGAGATTTTCAAATAAGATGATATTTTGTTACTGACTGACTCATTCATTCACTCACTCGTCATCAAAATTATATGTGCCTTCCAGAATAACAAGAAACTTGAAATTTTGCACACTTGTAGCTATAGCCATGTAACTGACAAAAATAAATAAATAAAATAATATTTACTCCTAAAAAAAAAATTGAAAATAGCGGATGCATTTTTTTATGAATTAACGGTAAGCCTTATCGAAAAACTGATTACACAAACAGCTACTGATTTTGAAAGAACTACAAATTTGATTCTATGACTAATTTTGTACCTTTATCGGCTGTATCTTAGTTAAATCAAGATTAGATTTTTATAATTTAATTTTTAGCTTTGATCTCTCATAGTCAGATTTTCTTTCTGATTGGAAGGCTCAAATCTCACCCTAATGCTCTTTAAATCGAGTATTTATTATTTTAAAGTTCTTCTTATTTGCTGTGAATATGAGAGTAAACTTTTTCTCGAGGGCAGTGTCACGTGACCATTTTTTAAAGAGTTATTTAATGAGTTTTATATGATTTGAAAGGTCTCAATTTGTACTTTAGGACTTATAATTTGTTTATTTTTAAAAAAATACAAAAATACTAAAAAAAAAAAAAAAAAAAAAAGTTAACATAATCTTAAGTAGTATTTAGGCGCATTATCTGGGAAAACTATACTAATAGGATAAATGTAGATATCAGATTTAGAAAATTTAATGTAAATATAGGGAAAATACAGTTGTCTCGCTCCCTCCAGTGCCTCATAATAAATTAAGTCCACACCAACGATGCTGAAGGCAGCAAAAAGGAATGATATCCTCAGTAAAAACATAAATTCAGCTTATAAAAGTAGTTATGTCCTACACTGTGGCTTAATCTGCACCTTCGTTAGACAACAATTTCACTTTTACTTCTACTTTCATGAGCAAAGACTACTGTTTTATTATTATTGTTAACACTTAGAATGTTCCTGTCTGATGTTAGGCCGACTTTTTTGGGAGGGGTCTGAAACTTTTTTCTTTTTTTCTGAGTTTTCTACTACCCACGTAACTCTTATGACTGCACATGATACTGATATTTTATACTTCATTCAGAAACAAACCAAGTGTTCTTGCTCAAGAAAGTAAGTGAAATGAACTTATTGTCTAATGAAGTTTGACTTGGCCTTGATTGATTAAAATAACTTACTGGGTAAGGAGCTGATCTGTTTTCCTTGTATTTTTTACCCTTCTCTTCAACTCCTTTAGCAACAATATCTTCATCGTCAGCTGTTAACAAAAAAATTAAAAAATATATATATTACCTATGCCTAAATTATTGGTAAATAAAATGTTAGGGTTTGAATAATTTATTATTTATTGTTGATTGAAAAGCAGGTGAAATCTACTTCATTATTATAATTAGAGCTCACAGGTCCATGGCTATCGGCTTAATTTTATATTTAGAAAAAAATAGTAAAAGTAAGAAAATTAATTTAGACATCTATTTAGATAAGTTATTATAACTATTTGAAGACCAACAAATAAAAATATAAATTTATATTAGAATAAATGTGGTTGCCTTTGCCTTAGCATAATGATAAGAAATTATTTTCACGAGAGTTGTCAGGACACTAATCGATTGTATAAATGATATACATATGAATATATGTAGGTATTTTGATTCAGTAGTGTTTTGAATCGTAGGTAGTATAACTAAATAACTGAGTGGTGCAACAACCTATGGAGTGTGGAGGACCTAACTATAATATGTAATATACCACACGAGGTTAATGTGTCCTACCATCAGATGCATAAAACCTTACAATAATTTTTCATGCCTCCACTGGATAGAATCCACTTCACATAAGCACCTAACCATTTATATGGTGATAATGGCTGAACAACAAGTTTGTGACCCTTTGCAGTAGTTGAGACCTTTTAGCACAAGTTTGTTAGTACATACATATTACTTTTATCCAAATGATCTTAGGAATTTTTATTTTAATACATTCAAACTCCTGTTTAAAATCAAGTTCTAACACATATTTTTATGTTTAAAGGAACGATGCACAAACCCTTTAAAGTGCAGCGTAATATGTTAAAAGCAATTTATATTGGAGTTGCTATACTAATATCTCCATTTCATTTTAAAAATAATCAAATTTTAGAACATGCAAATCATAAGTAACTCACAAAAATAACCAGAATGAGAGTCATATAACTTTTTGCGTTTGACGACCGAATCCATCAATGTTAAATAGAGACTGAAGTAATCGATTAAAACAAATAATTGGAATTCCCCGATAAAAACTTCATATGATAAGGAATGCAAAATGATAATGGAATCAATAGAACGGAGAATACAAGATCTATTAGGTCAAGTCTAAAATAAGTTCAGATGAAGTATTCAGTAGACAGTGGTAGTAAGTGAGTAATAACTGAGCATTTTAAATTGCAGAGAGAGTTTATCTATATGTCTACTTAGAAATTAATGATTCTGTCACTTAAATTTAAATAATAGTTAATTAATTAAAATGGATATATGACATTCTAGGTTCGTCATGAAGCTTTTTGATCCCGACATTTTACACCCAGTGTTGAGAGCATCTTAATGGGAGTACATGTAGACCTGGTAAAGTAATAATGTTAAATGGAGCTTTTGGACAAGGTCAGATGTTAATGTGAGGTTTTGGACAAATCAGACCTTGTCCAAAACCTCTAGGTAGCTATGTGTTTTCAGCAACGGCAGTTATTGCTTCACCAGGACAACATGCATTTCCCTGAAGAGGCTCTTAAAACAAGATGCCAAAACATCAGGACAAAACCCCTTCATGAGGGAGTCACCACCAGAAGACCTAGAACTTCTTACTGAGATCAACCAATGAAACCTACGTAATAAATGGACATACTTGAGGTGCAAATGAGATTCATTAATTAGATTTATTTACGCTAACTTTCAACCTCAAAAAAGCCAAAAGAAGAGGCTGAAAGCCATAGATTTAAACTGCTCATTTATACAATGTCTATTCTACAGATTTATTTTGTATCTCACCCTTTACTAATCTAAACTGTGTTAATACAAATTAAGGCACTAATTTACTTGGTTCTTGGTTATACATACCTAAAAAAATATTCCCTTGTCTTAATTTTTAATTAGATCAAGTGATATTATCACCTAATACAGGAAGTGTGATGTTTATTCCTTTGTCAAAAAGTTCTTTTACTAGACTACTAGACATTTACTTTGCCTTAATAGTTTTTTAGAAAAAGGAATTATTGAAAAGTGGCTAACAAAAATAGGGTCGGTAACCAAGTAAATTAGTACTTAAATTAAACTATAGGTAAAACAATCTTAAATTTAAAATTAAAGAATGATTTAGATTATTTTAAATAAAATCAAATCCATGTATAATTATAAGAATTTATAATGCTTACAAGCAGAATCACTACAACTGCTACTTTCCGAGTCTGAATCGCATTCGGATGATACATTTCTGTAATTGAGATTATTCAGAGAGCACAAGTCAACAAGTCCATAGTTGTCTGCACAAATGGTCAGTTTGGCAAAACTATCTTTTAAGTCGTCTTTTTCATTTTCCTCAACCTCTTTCGTGCATCTGTAAACAAAGCAATAATAGAATAAGTTCAATCAAATCCTGAATGATAGATAACAAAATAAATATATTTCTATAGGAGTCTTGTAACATGTGGTAGCATAACTTATGGTAATAACGGGCTAATTACTTTTTAAAAACAACATACTGTCAACTCTTGTTAATTCTAACCAATACCCCATAAACCTCGCTTAAACGACCCTCATTAACACGACAACCACAATTACAAGTGCAATTTTCAAATTCCCATGAGATTGTCATAACACATAATGTTAAATTAACCTCTATAAAGCGACTATTATTATCCAAACAACTTTAATAACACAGATTTTTTCAGAACCTCAATAACAAGTCGTTTTGAGAAGTCAACCTCTATAACGCGACTCTATACCGGAATGAGGTACCTTTAACAAGTCTAGACTTGAAAACCCCGATCATTAACCTTGATAAGACAACTGATAGCCAAAATAACCTTGATAAGACGGCCTTTAACAAAAAGGGCACCTCAATAACAAGACTGTTTCCCTTTTCCCCTTGAGACACTTCTTATCGAGGCTCTACTGTACTATAATTTATTGATAATTCAAAGTCGTTAGCCTAACCCTAAAAACATCAAGTTGGGAAGTATCCATCTTGATAATTCCAACTCTCCATAATTCAAAATTATTTTGGGGTCACTTGGGTTTCAAATGATCAAGACAGTGATTTTCATGAAACCAAATAGAGTTTAGTATATGGGAAAAAAAAAAAAAAAAAAAAAAAAAAAAAANACTTTTTTTTATATCAACTCCCGGCAATATCATTGGAACACAGAGACGCGTATTTTTGTATTTTTGCCTTATATTTTGGTAGGTTTTCTGTTTTTGGGTATAAAAGTTTAACTTGTATTACCAAAGTCTATAGCTTCAGTAGGTCGGGAGATATACTGCAAGATGCGACGGACGGACGGACGGACGAACTACCAAAAGCATAAGGGTTTCTAGGACGACCTCGAAACCCTAAAAATTGATGTTTTAAAAACAGAAATTTGGTCTGTGTGTCACTCATCATATCGAGCAACTCCTTTAATTTGTATGGAAAAAAAAAAACAGAAATTTGGTCTGTCTGTCACTCATCATATCGAGCAACTCCTTTAATTTGTATGGAAGGCCATAATTAGAAATTAATTATTTCAAACAATCTGCTTCCATTGATTTCTCTTTATCATGCACACAAACTTCTATATTTTTAAAAGTAATCATTTGATGTAAAAGAAATTTGAATGGTTTGTTGAAAGTAGCTCACAAATGATCCCATATCAATTTTAACTGTCTCCACTTCATTTAATACTGAATCGAAATAAGCGGGACACCACTCGTAATTAAAACTGGTCCTAACAACCACATTCGATTCCTATTTGTGTCCATTTGCTCAATATAGGGAATGAGGAAACTACATGTCACACAAATTGTTAGACTATTTTTAATGATTTTAGAAAATGGGTAGGAGTTTCTATACTTTTGACAGGAGTACATACCTAATTAAATGCGGATATTTATTTGAGTTGTTTGTTATTTAATGTTATTTATACAGGTTTGAAAGCTTAGAATCTACAATATGACCTGCAGCTAAATTTAACCACAGTGCATGCACAGTATTTCAAGCTATTGTGTTTTATTTGTTACCCCTAATTAACTGATTAATATTTTTCTCTTACAGTTTTAATCATAAATTAATAATTCTAGAAAATAATTATCAGTAACCCTCCATCGGCCATGTAATCTATGAGATGAGGAGATTGCCAAGGTTCTGTGTTTGACAGTAGATGGCCATGCTCCCCTCAACTATTCAGCCACCATTTTAATTTCTTCATGCAATTGGACTGTATGGGAGTGTTATTATTTATCTGAGAGATTCATTGCACCAATCACATCATTTTTTATAATTTGTAATATTTTTAAATGGGTCCTAATAAAAGTATTGTAACTTAATTACTTACATAAGTATTATTACTTGAATTAAATAAGTCTCTAATTAACCAAGTCAACCCTTTTTTGGTATCTGATATTGTTCTTTTTTTCTATGATTAAGTTCCAAATAATCTCTGTCGAAACAAATATCTCAAATGTCGAGTACAAACTTTGAATATGCAGTAATATTATGTTACATAGCTTTAAAGTTGTTTTCAAAGTTAAAATTAAAATCTAAGAGGAGAATAGGGGGAATCCCAACTTACATGATATAGGAAATCCCAAGAATATAATTTTAATAATTATTATCTTTTTCATCTAACCATCAATCATACAATTAAAAGTAAGTATAAATATGTTTGTTTCATTTTTGCTTGATATTAAAATTTAATCAAATTTTTAGTCAAAACTGAAATGGTTGTTAAGGTACTCTTTTCTTTTAGAGTTCAAGGACAGTCAAGTTTAATTACTTCTTTGCATTCTCTCTAAATCCACTTCACTGTAGGTGTAGGTATATGCCAGATCGTAACAGCAAAAGGAGTTAAATATATGGGTTGCATAGCTTAATCTGTGACCTATTATAATGAATAGTACTAGTATTAAGGGGTAAGGGGCTGGGAGGCCAAGATAGCACCTAGACTGTATTCAGATCTATTTTGCCAACCCCTGAGACTCACACCCATCGAACTACCTCAGCTTACACATAAATTTCCTAGTTAGGGTTATAAAGGAGAGGATGTCTTGCCACTTAAGAGTAAAAAGCTCCTCTTTCCTGATTTCTCTCACTCTTAACACGTGAAAGCCTTTTCAGATATTGCATCCACCACCTCTGGCCTTCTTCCCACCTCTAGAATGGCGTAGATTTCTGCCTGAAATACCGTGGTGAGTGTACCTAGTATCATCATAATGAATAAATACCTATAGTATTATTTAAATAAAGAAATAATTAACTAGATAAAAAATGTAATTAACTTTTATATTTTTGTGCTTAATTCAATTTTTTTATTTATTTTTTTTTTTTTTGCTACTTTAACGTCAGAGTCAACACATAATTAGGTTATTACAGAAAGAAGGTCGGCCACTTTACTTGACTAATCGATGTGATTATCAGTGTGATAAGTTTCATGTCTCCCTTCTTCCTTGGAATTGAACTCACCAGATATTGCGGTGTTTAGACCTATGTTTTAGGCAGAATTACGAGTATGCTAAACATTTGGCTAAACTATGACTTGTTTTGTTTCCAAGCTTACAAAAGGTAACGTAAGCTATATGATCAAAAATTTGTATGTCTCAGATTTCAAAAATTCCTAGACAGAAATCTGTTTCAGATGTCAGGGAACAGTTTTGGTCATGTGGTCTATCTGTCGCTCAATTACCAATAAATACAACAAAATATAAAAAAGAAAAGTTGATAATTAATGAGTTTCTAAGTGTATACCTCGACTTATTTAATTTTCGACTTAAGTAATACGTCAGGCTCCTACCTATTATGTAAGTCCGGGGAATTACTTTATAAAAATTAAAAAAATCTCTTTAATATATCTGATTACTTGATAGATAGTAGAATATTGACTTTTTGGGTTTTTGGATGAGGAAATTTATTACCTTTATAAATAATATTATAATCTTATCTCAACTGCAACTTTTGTTTTTTTAATTTTTTACCTTCTTCTTTTAAACGTAATAATACATCATATATCATTTATATCAACTTTACCAAACTTTCCCAATTGAATTGTTAAACTATGTTCTACTATTTTGGTGTTAATAGTAAATCAGTTGTATAATAGGCTCACTTCTAAGCTTTGGGCCCTCACAGGCTGTATTTTACATTATACAGTAATAGTAAATAAACCCAAAATAAACCAGGGCTTGAATTCTCACCAATCAGTTAAAAATTAATTCGTTTTTAGTAAAAATCCAAAACACCTTGGACAACCTTCTAGCTAACTATAAATTATTTTCAAATAAATATTTATTAATAAACCATATTTACTTTAAGTTGAGGTTTTCTTTGCAGTTTTGAGATATTGGAATAACTGTGATTTTTATATCAGAATTAGATTTAGGACACTGGGGCCTATTTTTCGCATCGTTCAACACCATCTTTTACAGCAAAAGCAACCTAGAAACAGAAAGTACAAGAAACAATGAAACAATGAATCAATTAATATATAGTAGGAGTAGTGCTCGATTTCTAGAAATTAAGGTGCCGGAACTGCAACCTGCCCTCTCTCCCCCCCCCCCCCCCCCCCTTATAGAAAGGGGGTCCAGGGGTCCTTATTATTTTATTTTCCCCCGGGAAAATATTCAAAAATAAACGTTCAAAAACAGCATTTTAAGCAGTTTTAGACATAAACCCACACTCTTAGTGCAAATCTTAGTGCNCCCCCCCCCTTATAGAAGGGGGGTCCAGGGGTCCTCCCCCGGGAAAATATTCAAAAATAAACGTTCAAAAACAGCATTTTAAGCAGTTTTAGACATAAACCCACACTCTTAGTGCAAATCTTAGTGCCGATAATTTTTTTTTATTTATCAGAGAGAGAGAGGTCCCGGAACGCCGTTCCGCCTCAAATCGAGCCCTGAGTAGGAGTGTATGAATAACAATAATTATTTGTATTAGGTCCTAGTAGTAATACTAGGCGAATGGGTCGAACAAATTTTTTAAACCTAGCAATTCGGCCTTATTGAGGCCCTTTTTACTAGTCCGTATAGAGAGTTGCAGTAACTTCACACATTCCACCTCTGTACAATGTACGACCAAAGCAACTATGGTATGATCATTATAGCGATCCATGTAAATCATACGACCAAGGTGAGGGATTAAACCTTATTTACTTAAATTATTATTATTTACTATAATTATATTAAATCTTATTTACATTAAAAAGGAAATATGTATAATTATTAGTGTAATTTTTCTGCCGTTAGTAGATAAAATATTGTATGTAACTATGCAGCAAAGGAAACATTCCTGACTCGTTTAAAGATTACCTGCTTCGGTTACACCTTAGCAGGTAATTAACATTATTTCCTGCCTCGGCTACGCCTCGTCAGTAAATTGGTTTAGCCTATCCTCGCCTTCGGCTCAGAAGTAAAACTTAAAAACTTGTCAGAAAAATTCCATTTTGCTGCCTAGTTACATAAATAACTATTTTTAGATAAACTAACAGCCACTATGAAGTGATAAAGATCGCTAAATTTATTAAAGCGGATCTAAACCTTTAAAAATAGAGAAAACAACGTTTTTACTGAAAGAAAAGGTCCCAGCCCGAACCAGTCATATTAAGAAGAAAAAGCTACTCCTCAAGACATAAAAACTTTTTTTTTTACATCAACTTCTAAGGGGTAAATTTGGTAGTTTGAAAAGAAAAGAAACTATAATGGATTTGAAAATTTGAGATGAGAGGTAACAATGTACCGGTTAAGTTCTGTTTAAAAATATCTTGAAGCTGAAGAGTCTCCTTCTGAATGTCAAACAGAGGAGATTCAAGTCCATTTTTAATTTATATCTAAATAAAATAAAACTGTTTAAATTTTTTGTGTTTGTGTGTAATTTTATGTACGTTTGACAAAATTATTTATTACCAATTGACAAATTTTATGCTAATAAAATTATGGAACTTAAAATAAGAGCCTGATGAAGCCCAAGGTGTAGGGCGAAATATAGTAAGGAGAAAAGAGAATTATGTTTTAAATTATTACTGCCGTCCAAAACAAAAAAGCAGCATCTCCAAATTGAGAGTTTTGAGAAAAACGAAAACAAAGCATTTTATGCTCTGCCACCATTTTAACATTAACTTTTTTAATTTTTTTTTTATTGATTATTTTTGAAATATTGTGTTCTTTAAAATACTGATCAGTTTTTTTTTTTTAAATAAAAAATTAACCTCTTAAATGGCGGATACTGCTTTTTAGGGTTGTTATTGTCCATTAATATTAATGACTAATAGAAGTATAACCTATCCTTGGCAGAAAATGTTTGTAGGATCATTCTAATAATATTTATTAATAGAATGCTTGTTCATGGTTTTTAGAGAAAATAAAAACATTGTATTAGAAATGCAAAATATGTACATTCAAGCCCTCAAAAGTAAAATACCTTAACCCCTATTTTTCTAAATTGGGGAAAATAATTTAAAATAATTCACTTAAAAAGCAAATATGCTGTTGTGAAAGTTAAAAAAAAAATGCTTTATTTATTTAACACACTAACAATTTAAACTTAGTTTAACAAAATTATAAATCATGCCTTTTAAATATCCAGGAGTTACCCAAAACTTTTTTTTTTTTTTTTTTTTTTTTTTTTTTTTTTTTTTTTTTTTTTTTTTTTTT